>JAIMZG010002001.1:0-11598 GCA_020466075.1 Colletotrichum coccodes
GATTGGGACGCGCGCGCGTCCCAATCTAGCACTTTCTACCCACTGTGGGATAGCCTTTTAAAATGACCTGGCCATCTTGCGCAAGGAGGGATATTCATTTACAGTACATGGGCGGTGTCTTGCGCAAGGCAAGAGAAGTTGTCTCCGCAAGAGCACCAGGGTTTCTGACGATGAATTCCGAGCCCGGAAGCAACCCCAATCCAGTAGAATCTCCTCAGTCCACCCGTGTCGATAGTGCAAGGTTTATGTGGCTTCAGGACTTAAGTGCTGGCTCAGAACGTGGAGCGTCTCGGTCGCGCTCAGGAGACTGACAGCGTCGAAGTGGCACACACGCTCCAGCTGATCAGGCTCGAGAAAGAACCGGAACGATACCGAGACGTCGTTTGGGAGCGTCGCGGCTCGGAAAAAAGCTTCTTGAGCCACGCAGAGACGCACCTGGTCCTCGTCGACCTGGGTAATCAAGCGTCAAATAGCACAGGATAGTTCATCAATCGACCGCAACTGTATCTCAGTCTCCACGCCTTCCTCTGCTACTGCGCCGCCCCATACGCATGACATACAGCAAGTATGGACGGCCGCGATCGTTGACCTTGATAGCCGAGCCATCTCAGAAAGCTGACCGTCCCCCAGTGACGGACTGGAATTCAGGCCCTGTCCAGCCATGGTGAAATGACCGCCGGAGCCAACCCTGACGCAGTCGCCAGGATGTGAAATCGCGGCAAGGTCAAGGCGAGTAGGCCCAGGCAATCGGGTTATAGCAAAAGCGCATCCTCATCACTCACTTATCTGTCATTCTCACCAGATTAATCATGACGCCCTAGCAAGTGGCACCGTGAGAGCATAGAAACCGACTTGAGTTAATCTAGTATATCAAGAAACGTGAGCTGACGAGCTCAATTATATACTGGTGATCACCAGGGATACGCTGTTTACGCTCCCCCAGCAAGCACCCACCCCCAACTTATCGTAACAGAAAGTGATTTCTCCTAAAACGGCCACTGCCACGCCGGCAACACCCTTAAAATATCTGCCAACGCATCGATACTATCAATCAGCCTCTTTTTCCTTGACTTTAATTCCGCCACGGTCTGCGATTCGTTGTCGTCGGGCTCGGCCGCCTCCCTTGCGGCCTCGTCCGCCCACTGTGCCTGCATCTGCGGCAGTATGTCGTTTAGCACCTTGTTCGGCGATGTAGCTAGAGTAGTTGGGGTCGTCCTGGTTGACAGGGCTGATGGGGTTGTTGGGCTTGCTGCCGATCTATTTCTTGAAGTCGATGATTTGGATCTGCTTGCCGGTCGAGGTCACGCCGGCCTAGGTGCTTGCCTTGGGCGGTGAGTTAATGGTGGTGTCGAGGCGGACGTACTTGTCCTGCTTCTACGTTTTGGTGGGGAACTGGCTGGTGATGTGGTTATAGGGGGTGAGGGCGGCGCTGTTCCCTGAGGTGGTATCAAGGCTATTGCAGAGATACTTAGACGGCCATTATATACTGTCTCAGCTCGAGAGCTAGGGAAAAATGCGAGGAAGGTTGATTAACAAATTTGATACGGTTTTGTAGATTGTGCGGAGATGGTGATGCATTCTGTTGATCGATGAAGCGGATGTGTTTTTATACGAGAGAGGAATGCCCTAGTCAGTGTCTTTTTACGAAGATTTGAGCAAGTATAATCTAATAGGGGGTTTCTTTTTGGCTTTGGTCATGAAACCGACAGTACGGGTGTTTTCAAGGCGTAGTCCTTTTGACAATAAATCGGCAGAAGGATATCAACGAAGCATCCAAAAGTGAGTACTTCATTTGCCAGTTTTCACGAGCAGATTGAATTTAATCGAATCTCAGGCCGCATCCATTCCAAGTTCCTTTGCCCTCCGCTAGACCCAGAAGCTCGCCTTAAGATTTGGCAGAAATGTTAGCTGCTTTCTCCAACAAGGCCCCAGACTGGAACCTTACAGACAAATACCTAGAAGGCTTGGCATCAAAGTCGTTGAATGGCAGAGAGACCGTTCTAAATTCCGCCATCCTGCTGCGAGGCCGGGATGTGTAGTGGCTCAGCCACTATCAATCCGCAGCGGACGAGGTGGACAGGGAGCGGAATTTCGGGCGACGTCAAAGTATGACTAGAGAGGTAGGTTCTGAGGAGCGCCGCTGCGGTTCGTCTCCTTCACCATTCGATATCTAATGACATAGTGTCGCAAAAACGACGCCGTTAATTGCGGGCAGCAATTAACGCCTTATATCATCTCGTGACACATAGTTAATCAAGTGTCATCAGCAACAACGCCGTGAGCGAGCGAAATTTTCTGTGCTCACCACAAGTACGAGCAACCGTTTACTACGATGATGCCTTTGGCTTCCAAAATTATTGCCTACATACACGGAGGCAAATCCGTCTGTTTCCTGACGACTGGGGCACGGAGCGGTGGCTGAAGCCTGTGCTGCGGAGCGTAAGCCCAGACCCTTGCTGTAGGATTGAACTCCGCGGCGGACAAGGTTCCACAAAGCAGCAGAAAGTCCGCAGGCTTGCTGGGTTACATGTAGCTCTATTGTCGAACGTTATATAGACTCGACGGCTAAACACTTGAGTGGATTTATTTCCAGCTGATTTATGCGTTCATCTAGCTTCTCACAAACTACTGCACAGCTTCGAACTGAGACCTCGAGTCATGGCTTCTTTTACCAACCCTGCTATCCCCAAAGGTTCAACCGTCCTAGTCACCGGCATCAACGGGTTCCTTGGCTCGCACGTCGCTGACCAATTCCTCCTGCACGGCTATAACGTCCGCGGTACGGTTCGTGATGTCGACAGAAACAATTGGCTCCGCAACCTGTTTGAGGGTAAATACGGCAAGGGAAGATTCGAGCTTCTGGCGGTGCCAGACATCAGCGCCGAAGGAGCATACGACGAAGTGGTGAAAGGTACGCCTCAGGTCAATGTATAATTCCAAATACAACTCAGCGCCAACCATTGCACCTAGGAACATCTGCTTTCATACACGTTGCCGCTATTGTTGGGCTCAATCCCGACCCAAACCAGGTCATCACCCCTGCCGTCTCGGGCGCCTTGAACGCACTGAAAGCTGTGTACTCTGAGCCTACGGTCAAGCGCTTTGTCTTGACTTCCTCCTCAGCGGCGGCGCTGCCCGCGGGCTCCGAAGCCTACAAGCATCCTCGCGTTATCACACAGGATTCCTGGTGCGAAGACGCCGTCGATCTGGCGTGGGCCCCTCCACCGTACACACCAGAGCGTGGTTTGGCCGTTTACAGTGCCAGTAAACTCGAATCGGAACAGGCGGTTTGGAATTATCACAAGGAACATCATCACATGCGTCCAGACCTAGTTGTCAATTCGAGTACGTTCAAGCACCTTTCTCTCGGAACGCAGGAGCTGACTTCGTAGTCCTACCGAATGTGAATTTTGGCAAATGCTTGGATGTGACGAATCAGGGGTACCCCTCAAGCGCAGGATTGGTCTTCGCCCTCTGGCAGGGAGCTCAGATCCCAGAGATCATCAGACAGCCTCGTAAGAGTCCTCTTGAAATTTTTCCTTCTCCTACTGACGCTAGTTCAGAATACTTTGTGGACGTGCAGGATACCGGTATTCTTCATGTCGCTGCAGCCCTTCTGCCGGACGTTCAAGATGAACGCATCTTTGCGTTTGCTGAGCCGTATAACTGGGACAGGGCTCTGGCTATCCTGCGTCAGCAAAACCCTGATCACTCATTCCCCGGTGACTTCGAACGAACTGTGTATCCGCATACTATCGAACCGAGGGACAGAGCGGAGGAGTTGCTAAAGACTATGGGCCGCCCAAGATGGACTTCCCTAGAAGAAAGCCTTCTGCAGAACACAGAACACTTGCGTCAAGCCTAAGCTTGAAAAGAAAGTTCAAACAGGCAGGGGAGGGCTCTCTTTTTTGTGGGTCGTCAACTGCGCCCTCCAGAATAATGAAGACCTGAACCACACATATCGTTGTAGTTTCAGAACTTTACCACGAGCCATTTGAAGCCGAGATCAAGGTGTCTCTTGTATGGCTACAAACGAGGTTATCTGTAAACTTAAACTGTATGAAATTCAATACCATTAGCTGGGGAAGTCTAGCTGTCAATCGTCATGTATGTGATATTTTTTGAGCTCAACATGGCGGCCAGGTAACTTTGAGGGTTGCTATCTGGTATGTAAGGTGGACAGCAGACTCGAACAGGTATCGCTGCAATTGTGGAATCGAGGTGTGGTACAACAAGAGGTCGAAATGCTACTGTTCGGCAACTCAACGGACCTCCTGAATCACGGGCTCTCTGACATCAACACCGCTTTCAGAAACACCGAGCTTTTGCCCGCCAACCTATTTATCAAAACTAGCAAACGGTTACAACCGAACAGGTTTTCATCGCAAATATTAGCCTCAAACGCCCATCCGTGAATAGGCGGCTGAGAGGATGATTGGCATCATTCGCCGGATTTCCACAAACATGCAACCCCAGCTGGCATCCGATTACTGTTCCATCACGCTCCTAGGCTAGTTCCCAGTAGAAGAACCTTCTCCGGGGCCGGCCAAAGCTTGGACCACAGCCTGTAGGGCCGCACGATCTGCACCCCGAATCATCTTGACTTTTCCATCGTCAGTGAAACTAACGGACTGGCTGGGCTTGACCCCTTGAGCCGTCACCCCCGTCGGCTTTCCATTTTGGAAGAACAGGAAGGTCGGCATGGCAGAGACGCCGTAACGCCCGGCAACGTTGTTGACATGGTCGACGTTGACCTTGGCAAAGGCGAGCTGTCCGTTTGAAGAATGCTTGTCGGCAAGGCCGGAGAAAATGGGCGCGATTACACGACAAGGCGGGCACCAGTCCGCGTAGAAGTCGACTACCACGTTGGTGTTTGAGGACAACACGGCGTCCAGCTCAGCGGCGCTGGCCACCTTGTAGACTTTGCCTGACGTCTCGGGAATGGGTGAGCGATCCGCAAAGATTGACTTGAGGAACCATGTGTCAGCAGACCTCAAGTGGCGCGTTGTATACGGTACACAATCAAATATTTTCGACGCTGAGACATATGAGAGGCAGACGAAGTTGTTCCGACACTGAAAGCTGGAAAAAAACAACGTACTTTTCCTATCATGTATACAGCAAATGCTAGGAAGATCCATAAGAGCGTATCCATCCTGTCGATGAGTCGCAGCTTGGCAAGAGGGGTGAAGGTCGTATACAGTTGGCGAGATGAATGGTGAGCAGCCAAGCAGCGAAGACGGTTGTGATCGAGAGAAGAGAGAAGAAGTTCCCAGCGTGATTACATAACTGACTGCTGTGCCTCACCGGGGATTATCCGGCGGGGCTTACCACGAAGGATCGGGTGGTCTGTTTTCTCGGCCGAAAAAGGCCACAGTGCTGGGATAGAATTTCGCGGTGATGGTCCCGCATAACACAACCGTGACAGTGGCTAAACGCGCCGCTAACACTGACTCGAAAGCCCATTGCCCTTCACGACAGCGCAAGCCGTGGATGTGGCCGCGCCCTCGAGTGCCGGCTACATAACCGAGGCTGGTTTTGGAACTTTGACGCATCTTGCGCAAGGTTGACTGCTTAAACCACTCGAAATGATTAAAGCGTGGTTCGGAGTCTTCAAAGTCATCCTCTAGTACTTCATTAGAGTTAGACTTAGCCTACTTTCTCGGGAGATGGCAGACATGGCGCATTCTTAAAATTTGAGCTCTAGGGCATGTAGTTCACAGCAAAAAGACTTGGCGACACCACGACCGAAATCAAAAACCTAAATGCTCACGGCTTTCACAGTTTCACGTCAAGTCTGGCCTTGCGTTCAACTCCAACCTCAACCAGAATTCGTATCCAGTCCACGACCAATGAAAGCCAAAGCGGAAAACGTAGTCTTTACCTCTCTTAGCTTTGGTTATTTCTCAAGCTTCAGCACCTACACCTAGGCTTGTCACCGGTGTATAAAACGCCGTCAAAGCCCCAGAGGAACTAGTGAACTAGGACATGGGCACTCGATGTTTTTGTAATCCGGACTGCTAATGATGAAAGATTTACTGTTGCTGTATCGTCAACGAAATCACAAGCTCCTTTGAAAGCCCCTGCAAATATGCTTCTGTGCCTGGTTGCGGGCCCTTTGGCCCGCGCTAGATTTTGCTTGTTAGCACGGATTTTGTGAGCTCATACGGAGGGACATGCGACGCTGTAACTAAAAAGGACTAAAAGCTGGGGAATCCCATAGCTCATGGGCCGCGGGATGTGATCGAAGTCGAGGGCTTCGTTCTCTCTGACCCCTACCTCCAGAGCTTGTAGCGCTTGTGCCAGCGCTGCAATGAATGCAACCCAAGACCACGGTGGAATCCCATTTGGACTGGTTCTCCTCGGACATTCAGCCTCGCAAGCACGTATATGCTTGCCGCCATTTAATGCAAGTTATCCTTCTATTCGGGGTTCTCGTCCTAGATTGGCATGGTCAGTATGGTCAGCATGAAACATTCACGATATCTAATCATGTCTCGAAGGCTTTTGCCGCTGGCGCTGGGGTTCTCAAGAACCTCTAAAACCGGTTGATAGTTCATACTTCCAGAGGTTTAGCTTCGCTGCGCCATTGGTTAGCAAGATATTTCAAGAGGCTGCTAACCAGTTGACCCTCCCTTAGATAGCGTCTGAGCAGGGCGATTGGTCGCTCATAGCTGGATACATGACGGCAGGCGACGACATCGGAAAGAGGAGGGAAGAACTGGGAAGATTACCGGGTTACCCCGGAGGCAGAAGGATATCTAGTGGCCTGTATCGAAAGCTGGCGCGGTAATTGGGAATCGGCGTTTGACAGTGCCACAGGGCCTTGATGGTCGGTACGGGAGGGGGCCTATGCCGACAGTAGGGGTGTCCAGCAACCCTCAAAAGTGCTGAGTGGGATAACTAACATGCGGGTGACAAAAAATGGAGCCCGACTCAATAAACGTATGCGCCGTGTTCAGCACTTCTATTTGAGTTGCACCTGGGATCTCATTGATTTAGCTTATCCCTTACCCTCTGATTTAGTCTTAGCCGTCGTGGTAGAAGAAGCACGCCATGTACGGAAAATGGGAAAGAAGAAAACATGAGTAGGCCAGCTTTTGTCCGACACTCTTTGCCTCGTATTATTTGGCTAGATGGCTCAGAGCATATGAATGAGGTAACAAATACTGCCGGTAGGGTCCTGGTTTTCGCAAGCAGCGGCAGCTGCAGAGCGACTGCCGGCTGTTGGGCACCAAGAAAAAAAAGGAACCATCGAAGAGTTTGTCGTCGTAACTCGACAACATCAACTTTATTTCATCAACAAATCCGAGAAAGGATGGCGGTAGGGAGAAAACAGCCAAGGGAAAAAGATTGAGAACACGAAGAAAACCCCAGAGAAATGCCTCAATCTAGATACTTACGTGTGACTAACATGGGCTGGCGCCATTCTTGCACCATGGATCGGTGTGTGAAATGAAGGCTGAGTGACATCAAGAAATGTCGGACGGTATTCGTCGTGCCTTTCCTCATGTTGTCACAAGGACCTTTCCTTCTTCACGTAATTGAGTTCTCAATTTTTGCGTCTCCAAGTGCTGCATTTGCAGTAGCCCGGGTTGTTGACAAGCAAAAGCGAGTCAAAGCATGGGGATTCATATCAAGAAGAGGCCGGAGCGGACTTTGGCTGCTGTTCTGCATTTCTGGTGAAGTCGAAGGGCGCAAGAACCAAAGCGGGTTCCGGCTTCAAAAGAGCAGTCTACAATTTGTTCGGGAATGCGGGGCCTGATTGAACTCGATGCCCAGCAACAGGCGCGACGACCACTTCCATCCTGTTGGATATTTATGTGGCTCCAGATTTTAACCCTGAAAGGGCGGCGGACGTGATTGATTAGAATGCAGCGTTTGATACCTGGTGGTCCTGCCGGGGCAATCGCTTGAGCGTTCGCGGCCACTATCTGGTGCCCTCAACATCCGGCCCGCACTTGAACGACATGTTTGACAACACCCAGGCGTCCGGCTGGTATCCCGAACTGGGCTCCGAACCCGGCATCAGCCCCACTCATCGGCCCGTCAGCCGGGGGCGAAGAGACGTTGGAAACCGAGGAAACAATTAGCGCATGGTCTCCGACTGTGGAATCGAGAGATGCACCCCCATTTTCAAACATCATTGAAGGGAATTCTTGTAATGGTAATTGTCTCTTTACATTCCGGCGCATCCCGCCATCATTGGAGCGTCACCACTCCAGCCTCCTGTCCCCACCCAACTCCAACTTCACTCCATCTAGCGTCCCTCCACCTTCGGAAAGCCCACTGCTTGGAGAGGAACTTCACGGCAAGGGACCGGCGGCTTGCTGGATACCGATGGGGCCATTCGAGACGCCCAGCAAAACCAGTTACTGCCCAAGGACTGAACCGAGCCCCCGGCGCAACCGAAGTTGAGCCGTTGGCGGTTGCATGCATGCGTGACATCTGTAGCGCATGTAATTAAGATTCATGTTTACCAGGCCAAGTGTGAATGCCGGACAACGGCCGAGACATCCCCAGGGTTGAGCCAATCTCTTCAACAACCAACCCTACGAAGAGTCCATGGCGGCTATCGCATTCATTCCGAAATGCTCGGCCCTTCCGACTCCCGGAATCGTCTTACCCAACCCCACGTCCACGGGCTTAAAAAAAAAACACAACACAGACAGCCCCCAAACGATACCTAAGCAACGGCATGTGATTTCTAATCAACCCCTCCATTTTACCCCTCCATCGTCGATTCTCCCGCGAGACCGCGTGAAAAAAATCGAAAAAACGCAGAGGAAAAAAATACCAACCCCACTCAAATCGCAGACACGAACCACATCCCGCGCGCCCTTCTCACCGGCGCAATTACCGTACCTTATTCACTTCTCCTCCCGCGACCCCATCCCGTTCGAGGAGTCTTTTTTTCTTTGGAAACATCCAATCCCATTCTCTTTCATATGTTGACGTGATCAAAACCTCACCAGCGGAGCCCCTTTATTGGATAAACCAGATCAACCCCCCCCGCCGCCGCCGTCGACGTCGGGCTGAGCCGCAAGTTGCCTTTACCACCTTACCACTTTGACTAAAAGACAAGGGCTTCCCATTCGACTGCCCAGGTATTGCGCAATCGCAGGGCGTTGAAGAATCCCACGCGAACCCGCAGACTGCAAACCGCGCAACCGCCCGTTCGCCCTGTTTTCCCTTGCATCGTGAGCCCAGGCCCCTGGTCTGACGTCTTATCGCATCCCCCTTACCCCCCTCTAAACCACCCCTCACGAGCCTTGTCCGTAGAGGTCGTCGTCACGAACCAGCGCCGGATGTGCAGAGGCATCGTCGACTCAACTTCGCCAGCACTCGCTCTGATAACGACCCTCGGCACCGTTCTCGTCGTTGTTTCGAAAATTTGAGTCTGCTTCGGCGTTTAGTTCGTAACTTCGTCATCGTCGAAACGCCGATCACCGGGCAAACCCGGCCGTAGCCGCAAACCGACCCCCCGCCCGTTCAGATCACCAAAGGAAGCCGCATCACCAACCATGGGTCTCCTGCAAGTTTGCCTCACAACCTATGTCTCTATAGTAGATCTCCATCAGGATCCTAACACACTGTCGTAGAGCCCTGGGAACCGCCCTCGACTGGCCGGATGCGAAGCAACGCGCTGGACAGGTCCGGGAGTGGGGAATTAAGGTTTGAGAGCCTTCTCCTGGGCGCAGTCCTCGTTCGAGTCAGGCTCGGGCTGAAGCTTGCGTGAAATGTCACTTGCTGATTCGCGTCTATCTTTGCAGCAACTCCTTGAGATATGGAACAAGGCAAAGAGCAAGGAGCGCGACGCCATGCTCTGGGGAGATGAGGTACGTAAGCTGTTGGCTCGTGGGGCCGGGCATGCTGTGGTCGTGATGCTAAGCAGCCCGTGATCTCGGGATCCGTATCGCACTCGGGCCCTTGGCTAACTCACCCTTCTCAGGTCGAGTATCTGGTGGTGACCTACTCGAAGGATGAGCCCAAGGTCCGCCTCTCGCTCAGACAGGCCGAGATTCTCACAGCACTCGCCGAGAGCCCCGACTTGGCGAAGGAAGGGGGTTGTGTACCAGACCTTCAGGACGTCGCCAGAGAGAAATCGTGCGTCCCTGTCTCCCCTTGCTCTCTCACTCGTCAAGCATGCGCGCTCGTGTGCTTAAAAGAATGAGAGCTTTTGTGGAGTAGTCGACTGACCAGGTCAGAACAAGAACCCTCCCCGTCTTCCATCCGGAATTCGGCCGCTTCATGCTCGAGGCGACCCCGGGCAAGCCCTGGGGCATCGGGTTCAAGGAGCTCCTCGACGTCGAGCCCGACATGAAGCTCCGCCGCAAGATCGCAAAGGACCACATGCACGCCAACGAGTACCCCATCACCCTCACCACCTTTCCGCGCATCGGCTGCCCCGGCGACTTCACGGAGCCCTACTACCCGCCCTCGGGCCCCAAGCTGCGTTCCCAGTTCGTCCCCGACGAGATCGCGAACCCGCACATCCGTTTCCCGACCCTCGCCGCCAACATCCGCTGGCGCAGGGGCCGCAAGGTCCAGGTCAACGTGCCCGTCTTCCACGACAAGGCCACGCCGAACCCCTGGAGGGACCCGACGGTGAACTACGACCTGCGCAACTGGCCCGAGGACGACGACGTCCGCACGGGGGGCGCGGCGCCCGACAACTTCATCCACATGGACGCCATGGCGTTCGGCATGGGCAGCTGCTGCCTCCAGATCACCTTCCAGGCCAAGAACATCACCGAGGGCCGCAAGATGTACGACCAGCTCAGCCCGCTGGGACCGATCCTGCTCGCCCTGACGGCCGCCACGCCCGTGTACAAGGGCTTCCTCGCGAACACCGACGTGCGGTGGAACCAGATCAGCCGGGCGGTGGACTGCAGAACGCCCGAGGAGCTCGGGGAGAAGGTGAGGAAGGACATCTCATTCGCTGCTTGCCCGCCATCGTGGGAAGAGCCGGTTGACTGACCCCGAAACAACAGCCCCTGAAGAACGACCGCTGGCGGATACCCAAATCCCGCTACGCGTCCAACTCGACCTACATCTCCACCGACCCGCGCCTGCGCCCGGAGTACCTGTACCCCGACCTCGTCATCGACGAGGACATCAAGGCCAAGCTGATGGAGGGCGGCATGGACGACCGCCTCGCCACCCACTTTGCCCACCTCTTCATCCGCGACCCCATCGTCGTCTTCGAGGAGGACCTCCAGGAGCTCGACCTGTCCAAGACGGACCACTTCGAGAACCTGCAGTCCACCAACTGGCAGCACATGCGCTTCAAACCCCCGCCGGCCGACAACAGCATCGGCTGGCGCGTCGAGTTCCGCCCCATGGAGATCCAGCTGACAGACTTCGAGAACGCCGCCTTCTCCGTCTTCATGGTCCTCGTCACGCGCGCCATCCTGTCGTTCGACCTCAACTTTTACATCCCCATCACCAAGGTCGACGAGAACATGGAGCGCGCGCACGCCGTCGACGCCGTCCTCGAGGAGAAGTTCTTCTTCCGCAGGAACCCCTTTTCCAGCCGGCACCGCGCCGGGAACGTGGGCGACGAGTCGCGGCCCGGCTCGCGGCCCGGTCGCCGCC
>JAIMZG010002006.1:0-11619 GCA_020466075.1 Colletotrichum coccodes
ATTGAAATGTGTTGGGACAACGGGCAAAAGCAAGGCAATTGCGAATAGCCCGTTGCGGGCCGCGGGAAGGGGAATGCCACCCAGCCACAGTTGGCAGGGCACTTCCTACTTCCACCGCAGCAACCCGCGATCCTAGCTATTCACAACACAAGCCTTCTACCCACTATTTCTGACCAGCAATTACGCACGATAATTGCTATGGGAATTTGGTGATCACTTCAAACCCACCTGAATGCCAAACCAACAAAATGTTTACCTTTCCATTCTCATTTGTCTCTAGTATATCGTATCACCACTTGAATGAGAACCACAGGCTTTCGGCCACCATCAGTCGAAGACAACATGTCAAATGCGTTGCGAGTGGATGTGACTTATTTTGTAAGAAGTGGTGGAACGAGAAGCCTTTCGGCCTTTATGTGGGCTGCGCTCATGTCCTTAGTTATGTACCCACGCACAACAAGGAACCGACCATCTAATCTGGAAGGAGGCAACAGTCTCCTGCAGTCCAACTGCATCCGCGTCGCATAGGACATGGTACCGAGGAGGCCAACCAGCAGACAGCATTGAGAATGGATCGCCAAGCTGAGGGGGTTTTGCCCATAGCCGAGATTCCTACAAAACCGCGCGAGTCCTGGCGCAATTTTCAAGGTTGGTCCTTGAAACCCCATCATTCTTGAAGGTTGGCGTTTCCACTGTTATAACTGTCAAAAGCCAAAGATCCTCTGACAAGAATGGTCGACACAACTCCAACGGCGACGGCGAGCCCGCCGGGCCCACCTGCCAGATCGTCGGCATCGCCAAAGCCTCCGGTGTCTCCGCCCGCGGACACAGATACGGCTACTGGGATTGCTACGAGCCAGTCTCCTCCGCCCGAGGCTGATTCTCATGAAACTTCGATCGCAGTGGACGACGGTACAGGGGTATGTCCATATACTCCACGTGGTTCTTTACAGCATTTCCACTTTGCTCCTCAATCTGACCGTTCCTGCAGGACGATGCAGTGACGATTGACGATAGGATGTATGCATCAACAATCCAAGCCAAGCACCCTCACATTGCCGAATATCCTAACTATTTAGTTCCACGTATACGGCTTCGTTATCATCGTCCGTTCTCGATTATCCAACCGAGTACGGCCGACGATATCATGCGTTCCGAGCCGGCAGTGAGTTTTTTCCAATTCTGTATAAGAAACCTATTACCTGAGGGTCATTCTAAAAATTCCACTTAGCATACAACTTTCCTAACGATGAGGTGCGCGGCTTCGCTTTGCTTCGTTATGTTTAGTCCCACATCAACAGCCACGCTTACACTTGACCATTAGGATGAGATGGATCGGCTCGACATGTGTCATACTCTGCTAGTGAAAACAATTGGCAACAGGCTGTTCTTGGCGCCTATTGATGAGGCAAAGACCCACCGTATTCTTGACATTGGCACAGGGACAGGCATTTGTAAGCCACCGCCTCTCTGTTTTGCGAGAAGACAACTCGTTGCTGACAATTCAAGGGGCTATGGAAATGGGTGACCTGTTTCCCAACGCGGAGGTACGTTTATAGATGACTCTTCCGACAGACATCGTCACTTCGACGCTAAAAAAAGAAACAGATTCTTGGAAATGACCTTAGTGCCATCCAACCAGACTGGTAACAATATCTCAATGCGTTCGAACCGAGAAGAGTGTACTGACGCCTTGATTGCCACATAGGGTCCCGCCCAACGTCAAATTCGAGATTGACGATGTGGAGAGTGCATGGGTTCATGATCAAAAATATGACTTCATCTTCAGCCGCTACATGAATGGTTCTTTGGCAGACTGGCCAACATACATGAAACGTGTTTACGAGTAATTCTTCCCTCAAGCTATTTCATGGTAAAATCGATGGCTAAAGCTTGATGACTTGCGTAGGAATCTGAATCCCGGCGGCTGGGCAGAATTCCAAGACTGGAGCTTCATGTTGTATTCTGATGACGGGTCTACCGAAGGCACCGATCTTATGCGCTGGATCAACCTGTTCATGGAAGCCTGTAAAGTTTTTGGCCGGGATGGCCAAATAGGCCCAAAGCTGGAGGGCTTAGTAAGGGAGAACACTGGTTTGATCAACATTCATCACCAGCCGTACAAGATCCCAGCTGGTCCCTGGGCAAAGGACTCTCATCTAAAGGACATTGGAATGTGTAACCTTTGTCAGCTATTGGACGGCTTAGAAGGGTTCTCCATGAAACTGCTCTGTGGAGCTCTTGGTTGGACGAGAGAGGAGGTCCTTGTGCTGTTGGCTGGAGTGCGCAGGGACTTGAAAAATGGTAATATCCATGCTTGGCTAAACTAGTAAGTACTTTTCCTGAGTAATGGCGGTGTATGTGTACTAATCATCCTCAAAGCAATGTGGTTTATGGTCAAAAGCCTGAAGAGAAGGAGGAGTAGATGGTAGATACGTGCGATTAGTTATTAGACCTGGTGCATTGCGCTCTCTTTAAATACAGTCGAGTCGAACATACCATTACTCATTCATATCGCGCCGTGCTATTTGTCAACATTGATCGGTTACTGGCTGGGTGTTTGCAGGTAAAGTGTGACCAGCCATTTAATCAACAAGTAGCCCAACTCTTGGTAAGCGAGGTGTGTAGACACGAACAATGCTGCCTTTTTTATTTTGTTGAATTGAGGATTCATTACAATCTAAACCTATTACCTGGCTTGATGCTGCTTCAATACGGCTTAACTCGCCGTTGATTTGGGCTTACCAAAGCCAAGCGGCCGAAATCTGTCGAGACAGGGACACGGCTGAATCCAGCCTAGCGAGCCTTTTCCCTCTCCATACGGGTACCTACTAAATCAACATGAGAGCTGGTAAAAAAAAGCGCTCCTAGGACACGCTGCAATTCTCTGTCAGTAAGCCACGATGAAATAGCGTCATCTACAGCGGCAACAATGTCACGACATGGCGTGGGGTTTCATCATCTTACAAACCCTTACTCTATTTACATGATCTTTCGACCTTCTCATTGAGAACACTTCTAGCCTTGCAACAGAGAGCGTTCTTGGTACAAAACGGTAGCCTGAGTTGAGAGGAACAATAGGTTGTCAGGCTAGAATACAACAGACATCAAAGGGCAATAGGACTTGCATAGTAAAGAGGCCAGAGTCTCATGTAAAATGCGAAGTAAGGATGTAACATTCGATAAATGCATGTGCCCCAAGGCTACAGGAACCAGATGTGCACCATCGCCGTATTAGCTACTCATTTCTGGCCATATTAGTTTCTTGCTCTACATCGTGGCCATCTTTCCTGCTTTCCAGCTTCACAACGACCAGTGTCTGAAGCTTGACCTGACATCCGTCTCAGGTTTGTGATTTTGTATGCCAACCGTTGATCAGCAATTGGCCTTTGTGCTACCATCCATCATTTACTCCTCAAAACGCCATTATTTTGGCAAGAACAACTGACCAAAGGTGACCGTGGCTGATATTGGCGACAGCGACACGAGATGAGTGGAGAGAAATGTATTGACCGCTGGAAATTAGAGCCACAACGGTCATCATTAATGCTCATGTGTACTCGTCCAAAGATCTTCGTGGTTTCATTCTCTCGTATGCTTGAAGTCCTTTTGCACACGGATGGCGTGTAGGGGAATTTCATCTTCGCTCTTGTCGTCTCGTTCCTTGACTGGGTAACTCGTGACGGAATACCCAAATACAGTTGTATCGGGCCTTAACTTCGAGTCGGATAATAGGGGTGTAGGTTGGCGGCTTGTACCTTCGGATCCGTTATCGTCGGGCAGGCAGTAGAACGCATCTTCGCCGGCGCCATGCTTCGTAGTTAAAAGATTACATGCAATCTGAGAACCACCGTTTGGCTCCTGCGAGGACATGCCGTTACTAAAGTTGGATTTGTTTCAGCTAGAGCCAAAGCCGAGGGCTGTCGGGCTACAGAGCATGCCACCAATACTACCCTTGATACCGCAGGCACGGGCAATACACTGCATGAACGGACGAATGGTGGGCAGACAGACGGAGACGATATCGGCAGACATTTCAATAGCAGTCCAAGGTTTGCGCAAGTTCTCTTCGCCATGGGACGAACCGTTAAGGTGGAAGACTACCGCCGATGGTTTCGTATGTTCCTCACGAGAGAATGACTGGGAGTATGTTGAAAAACTTCGAGTATAAATATTGACTCGCAAACCAAACCTCTCGTCTGGCAAATGCTTAGGCAGTGGCAAAGAGCTTCTACAGCTGAATCGTCCCCAAAACAATTGAGCGCATTTACAGCATATTAAACATGATCGCTTCGTCTATTAAAACCATCGCTACCGTTGGCGTTGCCTTCTACGCCTCTATTGCTTTAGCTATGCACCGCTGTTCAGCCAGAAGGTGATGTCCAGGACTTGTACCAGGTTAGTTAACCCAACCCAAGATCTCGACTTGAGTCGCGTCCCAGACTGACTATTAAATGCAACAAAGCGGTCTGAGGCCATTGTATGTCGAGATAGTCCTTGACCAAAAGCAACCCATGCTGTTTCACCCCGCAACAGATCACGCCCCGTCACTATGAGAGGCTTTGCTGACTTGTTATCCCACAGGAGCAGCTTGGTTCTGACGCTCTTGCCGTATGTCAATCCCGGCCTTTTGATTACTAGGGATTATGGAAAATTGTCGCTAAAATCACATCTACAGGCATTTCGAGGTACCATTGAAACGCGAGGCAATCCTGCGTCCCGACCTGCAAGGCGTCCACCTGCACGCCGTCCGAACCCCAACAACAACCTAGTTCGAACCGAAAACACCGGGTTAAGGCTACCGCAAAGACGTCCCTGTTAAGATGAGGCGTCCTCACAGTGGCCTAGTCACCTGTGCTTTGTGTGAATAGGGGGCAGCTCAAGCAACCTGGAAGCTTGAATTAATCAAGCAATGAACAACATACACACCGAAACTTCTCATTCCATAGTTTCCCATACCAAGTTGCAGGCAACAGTTGGATGTGGAGGCTAGGCAATTCAACTCAAGTTGACCAACACCGTGGACAACGGTTTCAATTGACGATCGCGGGCTGCATAATGGATCTTGATTTCAAGGGTCGAAACGTCCCTTGTTGAGGCTAATAGATTGCAGTGGGCCCAATACTTCCGCCTATGCCTTGGCTATCAGGACTTTTTCGGAAACAATTTACATGTGTACATATTGAACAAACTGTTCCCAGTAATTGAGAAAAGGATACAAGATTTGAGCCCTGTACTATTGTTTGGCGCACCCTACCCTATCTGGCTCAGTCCCGCCCACCCTGCTGATGCGACCTTCAGCAGCGGGCGACCTTGCTGCGTCTGAACAATCTGAGGGCAGAATTTTTTTGAAAAAAAAGAAAAAAAAAGAAAACAGGCAATATGGCCCAAACTTCTTTGCCAGGGCATTAATTGACCAAGGCAGATCACCGAACATCGGTACCTATGTCGCAACTGAAGCTTTTGATTGACCAGCTTGAGCTGAGGCACATGCTTCACGTAACATCTGGACGGCTCGGCCGCCAAGAAGGTGCAGGATCCAGTCTAAATGGAATGTTGAACGTTGATTGCCCAGGGGTTTCATTGTGTTTTATTCCAGAGACTTGAAAAGACTCCGGAGTTCGATTGCAATTACTAGGGGACTTGATGGAGGTACAAGAGCACAGCCGATTGTGGCTCAATAAAACCATTTTGCTTGGGAAGAAAACAGGACAAGAATCCATCTTGAGTCTAAAGTGAGTCTATGTCTCCGTACACAGATCCATGACCTGTCTAACCAGTCTAGGAACTTCGCCTGCCATATGGCTCAAAGGGAAACAGTGCCGACACTGCCGCCATCAAACCGAACAATGCCGCGCATACATAGAGAGGCACCACCGTCGTGGTGTCGCCAGCGGTGGCGACGAAAGCCGACACAATACCCATTAGGCGGTTGCAGGCGACTGCAATGCCGTTGCCCGTAGCACGGTGGGCCGATGGAAATACCTCGACCGTGTACGCATAAAGCGTGCCGTAGTAGATATTGATACAGCATGCTTGTTTCACACATTAGATCATGATGTGGGCAATCCGATAATCTCAAGTTGCTTACCGATTGCGCAACTCAGGCCGACGTTCTGTTCCGCCGTTTTCACCCCAGTGTACGCGAAGAACAGTGCCATCGAGAGGAGCGCTCCGATGACCATCGTGTACTTTCGGCCGATGTAAGGAAGATTGGCCAAGTAACCTGCGATGATCGGACCTGGAATTCCCGATATGTTGGTTAGCGTGAAGTTCCGCCATGTCTCGTAAGGTGTCTCTTCGCTGTTAGGCACTCTCGATGCCAGGTAGGAACTATCTCCAGTCAGCCGTCGCCATACTGCCGAATCTCACGCCTGTGTACTCACGGCAAAAAGACATAGAATAGAGGATACGCCAGGCCAATCAACGTCCAAGACATCCACACCATGGTGGTGCTGAGGGCCATCTTTCTGGTCACGAAAAGGCCTCTAACATGGCTAACCAGCTCACGGAGTACGAACTTTAGCGTATTCCGGTCCTGGCCCGCATTTTTCATCTGCCCGCACGCCGCGAGTTTCTCTTCCGTGAGAGTACACTCTCTTCCGTACTTTTGCGCCATCTGCTGGTAATTCCGCACGAGGTCGGCGTCTCGACCAACGCTGAGGAGGTACTTTGGCGTCTCTTTCAAACGCATGACCGTCACTCTCGCGACAGAAGTGAGGAAGACGAAAGCGCCAGCCGTGAAAGAGACGTATCGCCAACCCGGGTTGTTCGACCAGTTACAGGATTGCCCTTCGGTGCAGTTCCATCGGTCCTGGGCTACACGAAAATAAGCATTTCGCAACCCATGAATTGCTGACCGTGTGACCTACTCAGAAACCCCCACGCAATGAAGCCTGTCAACGCCTGCCCGAACCCCCACCAGAGGGCGAGGGCCGTCACCGCCCACTGCTTGTTGCTGGGCAGGAACTCGAGGAACACCGTCGGGTCGAGGACCAGGTTGCCCCCGGCGCCAAAAGCCGACAGCGCGATGAAGAAGCCCCAGGATGCGATGTTGGGGCTCGCGCCCGACACGATCGTGGCGAGGGAGGTGATCAACAGCGTGACGTTGAAGGCGACCCTCCTGCCAATGATGTCGGCGCCGAACCCCCAAAAGATGGCTCCAACCAGCAGCCCGACATAGAGCGAGACGGTTCCCGCATTCCGATACGTCGACGGCGTCGCAAGCTCGAGGAATGCTCCGGTGTTGGTGACGGATTGCACGAGCGCAATCAGAGAATCAACGGCGTAGCCGAAGCCGTTGAGGACGAAGAGTTTCCAGTGAAACGGCGTCCAGCCGATTTGATCGTTAGCCTTGGACCGGTCAGTTCCATCCTCTCCGAGTCAACTGAGCACATATGAGAGGAGAGCAGTCGGCGTCCCAGTGCGAGAGCAGACTCCCAGAGTTTTCATCATACGTCATTGATGAGGTGCATCTTCCTCGCCAGCACGGGGTCCTCGCCCTCGTTTTCCAGTATGTCCTTGGCCGAGCTGACGGAGCTGTCCTCGATGTCGGACACGGGCGCCGGCACGTCGGCGTCGACCGTCTTCTTCTGGATCGTCGGGTCCAACATGGTCGCCTCTTTCCTTTGATGCATTGTATGCAAGTTTGGTGTTTGAGGAGGAAAGGGAGGCGAGACTGCAACCTGGGCAATGTAGCAAGAAAATTCAGATGAAAGGTCCGAGTTGCCTCTGTGCCTCTCTGCGGGGTGTGAGAAAGAGACGAGCCTCAACCAATGTCGCATTGCGGGTCTGTGTTGGCGCAGGGGTGCCCGTTGTTATACCCTCTCGGTGGTGTCATTGATGCTATCCAGTTCGTTCTCTGCTGGTCAAGTTCCCTTGGCCGCCCATGGTGCGATGTAGCCGCGTGCGAGAATGGTGCACTGGTGGCTTCCTAACCCAGTCCGTCAGACGCTTACAGCGCCAGTTACTTCCAACCTCTGTGGAACCAGGCACTAAAAACTTTACTGCAAATACAGGGGAAAAGGCCCCAATTGCCTTGAAAAGCACGGTATCAACGTGGTCTAATTGGACGTTTGATAGGCGAGGCATCACCGGCACCACTCCCGATGAAACGTTTCCCTGGTTGTGCTTGGGCCGAGGAGTCTACTCGCCAATGACGTGCACCAAGACCACCCCACGTGGGAGGGGCAATTGTGCGAGTTGGGGATCGGTGGGATTTAGTCGGCCGCACTTGACGCGCTCTGTGCGCTGCGCGAATGCATGACGAACTGGAGTGCTCCGGACTGGAAGATTCACGGCCCGAACAGCAAGGTTCGCTTCTCCTGCGCATTTTGAGCGCGTGTCATGTGATTCATCACCAATCTGCGGATTTGAGACGAGTGTCGGAACATTCGGAACGGACGGCGAGGGCAGGCTTTAGGACTATGCATCCGGCCTTCGACCTCGGCCTCCTGTCTCCACACTCGGTGCGGTGCTCGGAATGGAGCCCCACCCGTCCGTTCCGAAACACTCCCGACACTCCCGCCTTCGCTGACGGAGCACCAACCGCACCTGCTGTTGGAAGTGAAATATTTGGGCCGAAAGTGTGTTTGATATAATACCACGAGGCTTGCAACACTTGTCCGAGTTCCGACGTCAGCTATCTCGAGTATGAAGTGGCTTTTTTGACCCGTTATGATTCTCAAGTACAAGAAAATCTCGTCGCTTACCATTTGGACAAAATCGTGGCTAGTTTCCTTTACCTTGATCAGTGCCCAAAACAGTACCTGTTTCTGCATTTTCACCGTCTTTTGGATTTTGAGTTTGCTGGAAATATGGAATCTTACCCACGACGGCCCAAAAGATAATACCAATGGAAGTTTCCGGCTCGTTCTCTGCTCGTTCGTATCAGTCTTCAGTTTTCATAATGCGAAACTAACGGAGAATTCGGTTCCAAAAATCATATCGAAATATCGTAGCGTGTTTCTTCAAAGGGATTTCACGTAGATCAAATATGTATTGTATGTCGCTTTGAGTGGCGTCATGCGGTAAACATGATTGACATCCTCCGAACGACTCGGGCGGCTAGCTGCTTCAGGGCTGTCAATCGTATTCGGGAATTTGTCGTACTCGCTCACCATCGCCCATGACTTAGATTCCATGATCGGATAACCCCTTCTCGATCTGAGCTTTAGTTGATAGAGTGCTCGCAGGGTTCCGCTGTAGAGATATATCAAAGGTTTTCGAATCCAGTTATCTGCAACCGCTGGTCGATCTGGTTTTGCGGCAAAGTTGTTAGCGCATTCAAGTACTGATGCTTCTCCCTGGATCTGCCATTATAGGGAGGACTGTTACAGCCAACGGTGCTACGATACCAACCAATGTGTCCGCTCAAGGCACGGTCTGGCGGGTAAGAGAAGTCTATGAGCAGAAAATTCGAGTGCAGAGACGCCGCAAACGTTTATACCAAGGCCCCCTTCTTAAAGGAGATTTGTTCGCTAAATGGTGCTCCTAGGGAGTGTCTGTCGGAACAGGGTTCCATGCGCATACAGCCTGGTCCCGCCCTTCTCCGGAATCATTCGCTGACTTTTACGGAAACCTTTTCAAAGACCAGATGCAGAGTTGGTCAAAGTCAATTCGCGGGTTGTGATGGCAAGTATGGAGGGTTGCATCCACTTTCGTGCTGCTTCGTGTTCCCTATCTTCTTGTCACGTATCAGGAGCGCGTCTACGACCTACAGCTATTTGTCATCCTGCTCGCTCCGAGGCTGTCAGGACGAGAGTCTGGCCAGCGGTAACGAGTATACTTTTGCTCATCCTGTGGTTCGGGTATTTTCCAATCTCGACCAACGTTTCATATTTAGGCTTTTTTTCCCTTCTTTTTATTTATTTATTCTTCAAGCGAACACCGCCGACAAATCGCTCAATCGCGGATATGCCAGTGATCATTGCGATCGAGAAGAACAGGGTGTTCGGGGCGATTCGCGATCGACTCCGTAAGAAAGCACAAATGCTAGGGCCCAGGCAACCACCCCTTGGAAAAGGTCAAACAGAAAGGATCTGCGACAGCCTGCAGGACAATCGCCGACTCGCACTGCCAGCGTTGGACAGCGGATGTCGGCCGGACACTGCACGTAATTTTGCTTGCCGATCAGCGTCATGAGAGCGCAAGACAGATGCCTGCAGCAGTCCACACAAAGCGCAGCGATGCAACCATGGGCCTGGTTGATTCGGTCCTCCAAGTCCTGACGGGGTTTAGGTGAAGCTCGCGCGTCCTTCGGGGACTGGCGGCATGCGGAGACGGACGGAGTCGACCCAAGTGCCCTGACAGAGACGAATCTGTCAACAACCCTGCCTCTGACCAACGGTGGGCTGGTTGGACACCGTCTAGACTCATCCTGCCATCCGATGGTGTGGATTTGAAGGGCGGCGCTAGGACGCTTTAAAGACCCGAGCAATTTGGGTTCGAGACGGAACGACAAGCGCGCGAGCCAACCTCCCTGGGGTTGTCGAGTTTAGGCCGAACTCAAAGAGGCGACCGGGGAGGGGGTGGTGCGAGGTCTGCCGAGAGCGAGGCTGGCGCGCCGTTGTGCAATGTTGAGCAGGGTATTTTCGTCGAGCCTAGGTCATCCATGATCAAGGGGTCCTTGGAAGCCGGCCCAAACCGAGTCGTCGATTCTCAACGCAAAGAAAGGTGTCCTTGTCTATGCAACAGCAAGAACAAGACATGGCCCTCCTTTGGAACGCCAACACATAACCGGCTCGTGTGTCAATTGGAAAAGAAGGAAGAAAAAGTCTTCATTCCGACAACCGTTTCCCGTTACGAAAATGAACCACGACTGGCGCTTGGCGACATGGGTGGCCCCGTACATCTCCATGCGGGGAAATTGAATCTCGACCTGCTCAGGGCTCCGACAGCCCGAGACGAGCTCGTCACAACTGAACGGGCTCCCTTGGCCTCCCCTTGCCTCGTTGGAGAGGGAGTCCTTTACCGTTCCCCCGGGCCACCGCGCGAATCACACCTCAGTGTGGATGGACCACAGTCCCGGATCATCAATGACCTTTTTCAAAGTTTAGCTGCATGCGACTTGGCAACACATCATCTCTCAAAAACGCCAGATTTCCCGCCCTGCTTCTGCCGGCTCTCGCTGGCCTTTTGCCGCCTCGTCTGCCTCTCCTGGTGTTCCCTCTCGTCCCCTCCCTGCGGTTGCCCGCCATTTGCTAGACCGAATCACCCCGCGCGCGGCGTCTAAGGAGAGCTACACTGGAATAAAGTCGGCTTGGCATGGCTGGGGGTGGTGGTAGTAGCTGACTCAGAATCCCGTCGCTTCGATCCTTTCCCTTTTTCACTTCTCCTTCAGGCCCTTTCGGCGCCCATTCCGAATCATACGCGCTCTTTCTCTTAAAACTCGTGCTCCCTGCCTGTCATTTCGTCCCGTCTGCGTCTGCTTTTTTTCCCCCACACCCCGACGTCAAAAACGCCAAAAACGACCAGACTCCACATTGAACGAAATCCAAAGTCTTGGGACAGGCCGTTTTCAGCCAAGGCGCAGCAATCCGTGGCTTCAAAGGCGGTCGAGATATTCGGACTCAGTACCACGAACAGCGAGACCGAAGGGCTGCACAACCTTGGAGAGAG
>JAIMZG010002007.1:0-15947 GCA_020466075.1 Colletotrichum coccodes
ATCCCGTCCATCAAGCCTTGGCGTTTGCAGCCTCCACGGCTCTGCGTAGGAACACCCTCCCCCCTTCCCCCCCCCTTTTTTTTGCCTCGCTGGCCCAGGTATCAGTGAGCTGACAAGTCCGCGACAGCCCCAAACTGCTCGTCCACGTCTTCATCGGCAGCCGCCTTGCCCTCATCGCCGAAAAGGGCGACGAGATGACGGCGGGGGGCAAGGCCATCAACTACATCTCCATGATCCTCGGCGGCCTCGTCGGCCTCGTTGTTGGCTGGCTCATCTATCAACGCACCATGGCCCGCGCCGCTGAGTTGGCCCTCGAGCAGGTCGAAGCAGAGGGCGGCCTCGTGCCCGGCCAGGACAGCGCGCCTGACTACTCGGATGTCGAGGCCGGCCTCGTCGACCCGGAGGACGTGGCGGCGCTCATGGATGACGACGACATCTCGCTGTGGGCTCGCGAGACGGACGTAGAGGGTAGGTATCGTGATGATGATAATGATGATGATGACGATGGGCATGAGGCCAATGGTGGTGGGAGGGCATCTCAAAAGGGGGTCATGGATCCGTTTCACGATGAACACGATGGGAAGGGGCAGGGGTTCAAGGACTCGGATTAGACGTTTTCGGGGCTTTAGAAGTTCGTCGGCGGGCGGTTGTAGACGTGTAGTCGGCACTGAACTAGACCACAATTCTAGACACCGTGTGCACGGCGTGACGCGTGAGACGAAGTGAGATCCTTAAATGACTCCACAATCCATTCGGAAGGCACGCAGCGACTTCAAATATTCTCATGATGTCAGTGTCTCATTTCTGGTCTTGTGTGGTATCATACGGACGAGTTCTGTCTGCTTATCCTTCCTGCGTCCGTCCATCCCGTTCATGTCAATTTGTACGTGAAACTCGTGCAGCACACCGCAGAGTGAGAGGCTTGACTGAAGAATAATTCGGGAAACAACGAAATTGCGACGAAATCAACGGTCCCATCCTAACGCCTTCGCTAAAACCAACATAATACGCCCCCCATTCCCAAACCTTTACAAGTCACATGCGAAGCGGATGATTAAATCGAAAATAAGAAAGAGGGGGAGGGAGGCGAGAACTCAAACACTATTGCCTATTGCCTTCCCTGGAAGTGTTGCATGAACTGAATTGCCTGCTCGATGGGGTAGCCAATGAAGACCGGGCCGGTGAAGACCATCTGCGGAACGCCGTTGGGGTTGAACTGCTTGTTCACGTCTAGCGGCGGGTTGATGAAGGTCGGCTGTTGTTGTTGGGCAGGCGCGCTATGAGACGGCTGCGGTTTGACAGGTGTTGATGGCAGCTCGACGGGATCCGGGTCTGCATGCACGAAGGTTTGTTCGCCAGTATTCGGTGTCGGGGACGCGAATCCCATCGCAGCCAGTTGGGCGTGGTCGAATGGACATTTCCCACCAGCCTTTGGCGGCGATACACCGTCGCTCGTTCTGTTGGACATGAAGTTGGGTGCAGGCGTAGGAGAGGGCGGTTGTGCCTCTTCGCGGGCCGCAGCCATCGCAGCCATCTTGGTGTGATCGAAGGGACACTTGCCAGTCTTCGGCGCTGGAGTTTCCCCGCCCTCCGACCCTGATGGCATGAAGACTGGAGCCGGTGGTGGCGAGAGAGGACGTTCTTCGTCGCCTAGACCATGGGATTCGTAGATTGGAACAGAAATACCCCATGGTCGGCTGGGCGACTCACCCACCCGGACTTCCTTGAGAGGCCGGTCGAAATGGCTCTGCCGAGCCTCATCCGCATCCATGGGTTCCGGCAGAGACTGCTCAGCGTCCTCAGTCTCCGACGCAGTTACAGCCTTCGCCCAGTTGTGGACCCTCTCGTTGGATGCTCGATCAATCTCTTCTTGCTCCTGCTGAGACTCTGGCAACATGGGCTGGTGTAGCGCACTGAGTCCTTGAATCATGTTGACCAAGTTGCCATATTTGGCGTCCAGTTTTTTTATCTGTATCTCGTTCTTCTGGTATCTCCGCACACAGACCTCGTGGCTGCGAGGCAGTTCATGCTTGTGTGTTTCGACATAGTGTGCAATTTCCTCGGGAGAATGCTGGTCTAGATATCGTATCGGACATTTCGCGGGCGAGTCGGGAGCACCAGGAGCCGGTTGAGATGTGGATTCTTCCTGCATGGCGGCGCAGATGGGATCCGTGGGGTGGTGATGCGTGTGATCCTGAGAACCCTTCTCCGCGCTGTGCGCATCACCATCGCCATCTGCCTTTGGCGAGGAGAAGGGACATTCTAATGGTCCCTTTTTCCCCTCGATCGTGAAATCCTGCTCGAGAACGGTCGACATGGAGGTTCCGGTCCGGGCTTCGCGGGAAGAGGTTTCTCTGCTAGAGTCGCTCGTCTTACTCGTCTCGCCGATCGACGTGAGTTGCTGGGCCACACGTCGGCCGTCTCGGATAATAAGAGCGATCTGGTTTCTGGTATCCAGCCTGTTGCGCTTCGGAAGAGGCACTGGGTTGGCGTCTTCTAAAGATGGATTTGCGAGCTCGGGTGGCAACTGCAGCTTTGCCAGTACTTCGGAGATTTCGGGGGCAGCTGGTGCATGTTTGTCGGCCAGGTACTGGTACTGTGAAGTTGTTGGGTCAGCGAAAGTCATCACCTAGGCCGGGCCAAGAGCGAAATGAGAATTAAAGGTCCGAAGTCAGGAAATGGTAAAAAGGATCGGTCTTCGCTCTTAGTAACAAGGGCTCTTGATCTAGAGCTAAGTTTGTTCATCATGCAGAAGGGGGGTAAGAAGATTGTCTCAAGGCAAGAGGCTTTGCTGACAAACCCTACACGTTTCGTTTCAGACGTACCTGCTCGTGGGCAAACCTGAGCTTATGCTCCAGGATCGTCTTCCTGTCGGTCAGGATCTGGACTTCATCGGCGAGGGCGTTGAACGATTCAACGAGTGTCTGGGTGAGATGTATGTAATTCATCCCACTATTGGTTGCGTCGCGCTCGGAACATGTGGGATGTGGCATGAAGTGGCTGGAGTAGGAGGTATTTGATGCTTGGGGTGATGGGGAGACTTTCCTTTGGCAGCCCATCTTGCCGCCAGACACCTCCCCAAGTTGGGACTTGGGAGGTTCGCTAGGCATCCGTAGAGTCCGACCAAGGTTTTGCCGAGCCGAGCACATTCGGATCGCAGGCGGGGATTGATGACATTGGTGGATTGTTATCCGGAATCGGCGCTAAGCTTACGTAAGGAATCTAGATTGGCTGCTACCTCCCAGAAATGAAAGCACGAAATGTCTTGGTAAAGAGATCCCGACAAAGAAAGAACAACAACGGTGAAGACTTCCTGCCATTTCTCTGCACTCTTTGTTGCTAACACTCCTCACGGTTCAGGACTTGCTGGATCAGTACTGTTGCTTCTGCTGTTGCGTACTATTTCTTCCCCAGTGTGCAGAATAAAACCACAACTTCCGTTCCTGTGGAGAGGGAATCACTTGTTTCCTAGAACTTCTCGGTGCGCCTCAGCGGAGGCGACAGATACTGCGCAGCAGATAGAGATTCCTACACAGAACCACGGAACGGGATTGATATCGGAAGTAGGACTATCAACCGATTAGGACCTGGAGTCGGAAATGGGATCAACCCGCTTAATAGATACAAGTATTATGTACGGCTTCAACAGCATTATACTGAGAAGTCTTTTTCAACCTGAGCCAAGCACCGTGCCACACCATCTCCATGAAGAGAATAAAGTTGAAAGTAAAATTGTCGTCATGTATGCCAATTTTAACACTAACTGAACCGATTTAAACCTTGATTAAGAGAGGCTAGGCGATGAGAGTAATATGAAAGAGGAAGGTAAGCTACTATGGCGGAATCAAGACGAGTTACGCACAGTGTTTCAAGGGTTGTGTTAGACACTGTGTGTCTGCCTCAATCGCCCGACTAAGAAGGTGCGACATCTCACTGCACTTTATCTTGTACTACCTACCACCTGGGCGGGGTTTTCGTTGTTGACAACATCCGAACCTTAAACTAAACATCCTTAAAAACCGCCCCTTCACCGAATGGTTTCATTCGTCGGGCCCTGAATTTCATACCGCAACAATTATGACCTCCAAAGTAATCAGCGCGGCGAAGCTGCTCAGCAAGAGGTCTCACGTCATCCCAGGTAACACTCCAAGAAGAAGTTCGACCACAGGGCTCGACAGGTCTCAGAACGATACTTACATGATGCACAGGCCAATTCCTTGTCTCAGAGCTCTTTTTCGAAGTCCCGAAAGATTACAACAACCAGTCTTCGGGTGTTCTTCAGCTGTTTGGCAGAAGTGTCACGAAGCACGAGAGGCCAATTGTCCCTCCTAGCGAGACTGAGAAGAAGCAGGCCGAACAGAAGCCATGGCTGGTGTTCTTACAGGGAGGACCCGGTTTTGGCAACCCAGAGCCTCAGGACAGCCCCGTTACCCATACTGCCCTGGAACGCGGTTATCAGGTTCTGTTTCTTGACTACCGAGGCGTCGGACTCAGCTCGCCCGTTTCTGCTGCCACGCTGGCTCTCCAAGGCAACGCCCAGAAGCAGGCCGATCACCTCAAGTTGCTCCGCCAGGACAACATTGTCAATGATCTAGAAGCTGTCAGAGCTTGCCTTACCAGTGAATTTCCGGAAGAGAGGAAGAAGTGGTCTCTCTTCGGTCAGTCGTTCGGCGGCTTCGTCTCCCTGACCTACCTCTCCAGATTTCCCCAAGGTCTGCGAGAGGTCTTCTTGACCGGCGGCCTTGCACCCGTTGGGAAGAAGCCCGAGCAAGTGTATGAGGCAACTTTCAAGAAAGTCACGGAGAGAAACCAGGCCTATTACGAGAAATATCCCGAGGATGTTGAGGCTGTACATCAGGTGTCCCGCTTCATCCAGGGAAAGAAGAAGGTCGCCCTTCCCGGTGGCGGATTCCTCACCATCCCAAGGCTGCTCACTCTTGGAATAGCTTTCGGCGCTCACGGAGGGCTCGATTCGGTACACTCGACCATCCTCAAGCTGAAGACGGACCTTGACCAGTTCGGCTTCTTCACGCGTGCCTCCCTCACGGATTTTGAACAAGCCACATCCTTCGACAGCAACATCATCTACGCCATCCTGCACGAGGCAATCTATACTGAGAAGCCAGGCATTGCCTCCAACTGGGCAGCTTACCGGGTTGGCAAGGCTCTGGAGCAGTTCTCGTGGTTGGAAAAAGAGCCCGCGATCTCCGAGTCGACAGCTGCTCCCCTCTACTTCTCGGGCGAGATGATCTTCCCGCTGCACTTCGAGACTTACCCAGAGCTGATCGAATTGCGCGAAGCTGCCGAGATTCTTGCCAAATTTGACGAATGGCCCGATCTGTATGATCAGGAGCAGTTGCGAAAGAACACGGTCCCGGTGTACGCAGCTGGCTATATCGACGATATGTATGTTGACTACGAATTTGCCAAAGACACGGCTGCCCTCGTAAAGGGTACCAGGGTTTATGAGACGAACCAGTTGTATCACTCGGCGCTGCGAGGTAGGACGGAAGACGTTATGCGGGAGCTCTTCAGGCTGAGGGACGATCCCATCGACTAATCTGTACCTCAAATCGTTGTTATATGAATCCTCGATTGACAGAAAACACCGAACGCGAGTTCTTGCCATTCGTATCTCTCATCTCATCTTTTCTTTCGGCCCCGTTCCTATCCGGCATGCGAAATTCCAGAAGAATCCAGAAATACGACGATGAGACTGACAAGACGAGGACAACACGAGACACAGTGATGGCAACAAGCAAGGTGGAAATAAGTGATATCCTGGCCGTTTTTTTATTTTTTTATTTTTTAGATCACTGGCATGATGCTTAGTATTTCCTCACATGGGTATCTTCGCCGCTGTCTTTTTCCAAAACCCACATCTCGTCTCCAGTTGCCCCAGGTCAGCAGTCGCGAAGCCCGCCTCCTCGACCACCCATTCCTTGCTGTCCTTGAGGGGTGGCACACCCGCCGCCGTCGAAGGCGACAGCTTGAGGGCGTTGGGGTCGCCAGTCTGGAAGAAAGAAGCGAAAGCACCTGGAGGCGCCGGTGTTAGTGAAGAACGGTGAACGGGGAGCGAGACGTGTTGCGGGGCCACTCACCAGCGTAGCCTTGGTAACGAGCGGGATCCGACTTCTGTACCGCGTTGATCTGGTTCCACTGCACGTTTGTTAGTGGCCGCTTTCACAAGATCCCACAGGAAGAAACCTACCCAAACGGTGTCACTGGCATGCTTGGACGGGTTGAGCGAGTACTCGCCGAGCCATCCACCCTTCGGCGCAGCGCCGGCGAACCAGAATGCCGGGCATGACAGAACGACGTCGCGGTAGATGAGACCTGCCCTGACGTAGGTCGTGCTATACGAAATCGTCTCGGTGGTGCCTGATGCGGGATACAACCTCTTCACGCCCTCGATCTCGCAGTCGCCAAAGCCGGGGAGGAATCCCCTCAACCACTTGTCGAACGAGGCCTCGCTGGAGTTGAAAGGAGGCGACCCCGTGTCCGTCGCGCTCTGGAGCCCGGCGGGCAGGAAGTTTTCGCCCTCGTGCGTGTTGTGCATCGCGAACGCCAGCTCCATGTTCACCTTGCCGGCTGCGGCGGCCGAAGATAGCGGCTCCTGCAGGAAATCCCCGTCGATGACGGGAGACCAGGTGAAGGACGAAGTGTTGGTTACATGGGAGCTTGAGATGGCGAGACTGGCATTCCGAATCGCCTGGACGTCGGCCCTCTTTAGGCAAGCCAAGCTGTCGGGGCCAGCGCACCCCGTACGGGCAGCGAGCTCGTCATAGAGTGCCTGCGCCTCGGGGCTGTCGTACGCATACGTCTTGGGCCAGAACGGGCTGCTCGCCATCGCCTTGCGGAACAGCTTCTGCTTTCCTCCCCTACCGAGGGCCTGCGCCAGGACGCTGCCGCCGCCCGCCGACTGGCCCCACACAGTCACGTCGTCCGGGTTACCGCCGAAGTGCTGGACGTACTTCTTGGTCCACTTCAGCACGGCCTCCTGATCCAGGAGACCCGGGTTCAGGTCCGACTTGGGGTCGGTCGCGACCTCCTTGCCGGGAAGAAGACCGAAAGCGTTGGTGCGGTAGTTGGGATAGATGAACATCATGTCGGACGAGCTCGAGACGTTCAGGATCGGGTACGCCGAGGGCGGGATGTTAAAGTAGGCCGAGCCCTGGATAAAGCCTCCGCCGTAGAAGGTGACAACGACGGGCTTCAGGGGCTGGTCTTTGGTCCAGGGGCGGGAGTACAGGCCGAGGTACAGGCAGTCTTCGGAGCCGTTCACCTACGCGAGCAGCCGGCCGGTCAGCCAAGCTTGTCCTCGCCCGAAACCACGAGGAAGGAGACTTACCGTCCGCTGGGGGCACATATCAAACGGCTGGCTGGAATCGTACACGCCGCCCTCCACCGCCACTGGGGGCTGGGGTCCTCGGAACCGGTTCTCGCCCACGGGGGGCGCGGCGTACGGGATCTTCTGCCAGTACGATATGTTGTACTGCTGAGAGAACGCGCCCTGGAAGCTACCGTAGTCGAGGTCCGCGAGGAGTTGCGTCGTCTGCCCCTGCCGCGCCTGGACGGCGGCGCCGGACACGCCGCAAGCAGCGGCAAGCGCGGTGAGCACTGTGGCGACTGCCCCTGAGGTCATGGACGGCATGTTGCTTTATCTCACGCTCGGAGGGGGCAGAGAATTGCTAAGAAAGGACAGCAGCAGGCCGGGAACGGGGTCCTTGACAACGGCGGCGGTCACGGTCATGCGGGTATATATAGCTGTGCCCGTCACGCCGGGGTCGCTGGGCAATCTAACCTTCCTGCTTCAAACTAGGCTATATTGTTCACCGTCCACCCAACTAGCCATCCAGCGCGGCCCCGCGCGCGCGCGCTTCCAATACGGCGACGTATCATAACCCTCAGGGAAGAAGACACAAAAAAGAGAAGGGAAATCTGTCATGGTCCTGTTCTGTGGGGTAGCTAGCGCCGATGGTGGGGTCGAGGCAAGGTTTCCCCTCTCTCCTCTCCGGCCGAGCCCGGACCCCAGAATCAGCTATTGTGTGAGAAGCTGGGGGCGGGTTGGGGTCGGCCGGGGTCTGGCTCGGTGTTTCTCCTCAATCATGTCCCGAAACAATAGAGGGCTCCCGAACACGCAATTTCTCCGCCCCCAAGGTCATGCGGTCAGCACGTTCTTCTCGCAGAGGCGATAGTCCTACACGTTTTCCTCTGGACTACACAAAAATGCCGACCTTCTCTTTCTCTCTTGGTCGTGCATCCTATTGACAGCACTCATAAGCGCCTCCCTACCTTGTGGCAACATTGTCCGCGGACGCAACGGCACAGCCCGCCGTGGCACCACGGCGCGAAGCTCATCTTCGACAGCCATTGTCCAACAAGGCTAAATGCTACACCCCCTCCAATGTCGCCTCGGCACGACTCGCGCGGTTCTTGTGACACCAAACTGGGCTGCTACCACGAAAGGATCACATGGGCCGGGAACCTGCATCGTTTTTGGTTCGATCGGATGAACGGATACACACGCCCTTTCTTGTTTTTATTTTCCTCCGGGGTTCAGGTTCGGATTCTCTTCGCTCGTCTGAAAAATACTGGGGTAACTTGCTCTCATCAAAGCGTCGCCATGGGACAAATGGTCCCGAGGATGGGGGTTCCATCAAACATCGTTTCGCCTCGGCCAACCAATATTACATGTTTCCCCCTTTTTCCCAGCCCGATTCAAGCCATACACAATGAGCAAGATAACCATGACAACGGTATTCCCTGCGCCGATGTACCGTCATCACGTGCCTCTCTTTTTCGGACAACGACAATGACAAAAACAAGTCTGAAAAGAGCCGATAGCCCATCGAGAATGCTCAAGCACCAAACGGCGCAGGATGCCAATGTGGCTGCGGCGGTGGTGGAGGCGGAGGCGGTCGCATGTGAAGGTGCATAGGCGCCCCGCCCGGCCAGACGGGCAACGCATGCGGATGCGTCGCCCGCTCCATCGACGGCAGCGCCCTGCTGCCCAGATCCTCCTCCCTCCGGATTGCCGTCTCGCGGAGCATTAGAGCCGCCACCTCGGGATGTCCGATCAGGAACTCGGACGTGTGCTGCGGCGCCCGCTGCCACAGTAGAGGCTGTAGGAAGCCCACGCGCGCGAAGATCATCCTCAACAACGGGTCGGACTCGGGCACGGCGGCGTACAGCTTTGAGCACAGCTGGAGAACTGCCGACTGCGCCGCGTCGGAGCCAGCTGACTCTAGCATATCAACACAGTAACGCTGAATGACGGCTTTGAAGTCGTCCATGAGGTATTTGTTCGCACACGCATACACGGAAATACTGAGACCATAGATGGCAAGCCACGTGCGCATGTCCTCGCCCCGTATGCGATCGCCGTCTATGAAGTCGTCATTGGCCGAGGTCGATATACCAATTGAAGGTGTCGACCCTGGCGGTGTGAGGATTGGTTGTCGGCTGCGGCGCCGGCGATGTGGTGGCATGGCCGCGGGCCTCGCTGGGGGTATCGGATTGATTATGTGTGGCGGGAGGTAGCCCGGCACCGGCCTCGCGCGACTGACGCCACAGTTCCAGCATGGCGATCCGGTGCTGGTGCTGGTGCAGCGCGGGCATCTACAGTCTGGGCGGTGTGTGCCGGGCTGTTTTCGGTTCATGCGTTCCCATTGCCGCTCTCGCCGCCGCTGCCGCCGCTGTGCCCGTACCCGACTCCTGACGCTTGCGTCGCTGGCCTCCGAGGATGATATCTCCGACTCCGATTCGCTCCGGTAGCCAGAGTCCTGTGCCTTCCCCCGGTCCGACCCCTCGATACCAAGCGCTGAGGCGGCAGGTCTAATAGGAATGAAGCTTCTCTGGTACAAGAAGGCAACGAGGAAGTGGAAGATGGCGGGGTCCTCTTCTGGAAAATCCATCGACTGCGCTCCGGCCTCTCTGAAGTCTCCGCAAAGCGCTTTTCGAAAGTATTCAGTCGTGAGCAAGACGTCTCTGTGTACGTGGAAAACCTCCTGATTCGGCACCCGCCCAACTCGGAGGGGTATGATGGTGGAATTGTATCGGCCGTCTGCCGAGCTTAGCCATAGATCCTCGCTGGGGCTAAGATCGTCTTTTCGTTTCGCTTCTTCGTATGTTTGGTCGATGACAACGATATGAGGAGAATCGGTAGGGCCTCCTCGCATCACGTCGCCCAAAGTTCGAGTAGTGCCGTCTGTGCTGGCGCCGCTCCTTTCGCCACTCCGGTCGAGACTGTGAGCAGACATTCTGAAATTCGGCGCACAAGAGGCGTTTGGCCGATCAAGCCTTGTAGGATGTATGGCACTATTGAGCCTCGCGACAGAACGCGACAGACAGCAGCAGCTGGGCGAGAAAGAATCGAATATTGAGACGTGTATGATGATGTCTAGAGGGCTAGAAAGACACAATAGCGCCCTCTCTGAGATGAGAGAGAAATGGCCGCTTCAAATAGGCTGGGCCCGGGCCAGACCGAGGTCAGGCAGCCACACCCATAGCTATTTGCGAAAAGTCGAACAAGACGGATGAGGGTGGGTAGCTCGGTGGGCGGTGGCTGTCAGACCTTTGTTGGCCACGCCCAGAAGGCTCGCGACCACCACTATGGCGAGGCGCATCTCGGTCACTAGGAGCCGGCCGGACAAAGCCACTTTGGGACAAGGTAAATTCGTTTCTTTTCCCGCTCTCCTGCTGTGTGACTCCTGCATGAACCGTTGTGTCGTCGCATGGAAGAATCGATTGCATGTCAGGTGTCACCCAGAGTTTGCGCTGGGTCACCATTCCTGCTGAGTCGTGATTCTATCCCGTAGCGAGCATTTCCGGAATGCCACCCACCTCGGTCTGCGTTCCATACCCCTCTCTCCCGATAGTGTGCGCGTCCGTGTCAGCGAAGGTGTGGTGTGGGTGCCTGCCTGGACCATGCGCAGCTCCGGAACGGGACGCACGCAATTGCTGCACCGTACGGTGGGTGCCATGTGACGAGCTTGCGTTGCGTCTGGATGTCTCGCGCCGTTGCACCCTTTTCGTGTCGGTGGCTGTTCAAGTGTCAACCTCCGAGTTTGGGCCAAAGTCGCGGCTAGTCAGGCCACTGAGAAGCTACAGGAATCCAGAGTAGCCAGAGTAGCGGTGGATACCGGAGCTCCATCACACGCAGATTGCCGCGTCAAAATTCGGCCGACGAGTGTAGCAGGAGGGGTTTACCGTCCGACGCAATGCAGGTTGGGCGTCTTCATCACTAATTATTGACGAGTGTGTGGCTGCATGCATGCACATCTGCTGCGGGAAGTGGTGGGAAACAGCCTATGAGCGACACAGCCAACTACCCGGGTACGATGTACTAACTTCGCAACGGCCGCCGTGCAGCAAACGTGTGACGGTGGTGGTGTCGGCCGCTCCAACCGTCACCGACGATTTTCGGCATGTTGATTATTCTTCCTCGTAGACTTCCTGTTGCATTTGAATTTCTGTTGCCCGCCATTAGCTTCTTTGCTAGGCGTGTTTCCATTTCACCACCGGCGCCAATATGTCTTTCGGTCTGACTTACGCCACAGTCGGTTGGCCGAGTCCGAGATGACCTTGGCCTTGGCCATGAGCTTCTCCTCGTATTTGTCGCTTTCCTGCCCCCTGATGCGTAGTTTACTCGGTTGAGCCTGGCAAACCGTGAGCTCGAATTGCATGGTGGGCTCGGCTCTCTGCTTACCTGCATGAGAATCGGTAGGAGCTCTTTGGGATCCGCGTTTGCAACGGCCGCCACACTGCGAAAGCCGTTTTCCCAGAATACCCTCCTGTTCCACAGAGTTAGACACAATTTCGGCGCCCGTCTCGGTCACGCAACCTACGCAGTCCTGCTCTTCACGAAGGTAATCTGCGACAATGCCAGTAAATCTGATTTGGCGCCCGCCCTCAATCTGTCCGAAAAGTGATCCAGCGCGGCAGCCATCATTCTACAATATACGATCAGTCATCTGCCGTGCAGAAGAGAAACAATTCAACTTACCCCCAACCCATGTACTCGCAGAACTTGATCATCCCAGCCGCGAATCCGTGGCAAGTCTGCGAGAGAGTCTGAACAGCGCCCCGAGGCACGTCGTACTTACGCGCAACGGCGTGGACTGGCATCTCGTTGCACAGGTCTCGTAATTGAAAGGCCATATAGAACCGACGGTGCACACGAACCGTCTCTTTTTCCTCAGCAGTCGTCTCCTTCAGTGTGTTACCCTGCGCCCTAAACACGGTTAGCGACAGCGGAAGGAGAGGCAATGGCACTTACAGCCGGTTGATCACAGCACGTTTGAGTCCGAGGAACCCGAGAACACGATGGCCGCTGTCGTCGAGGTTTTCCATCTCATTCCGAAATACTTGCCAATTGATATTGGTGCCAAAGGCCTGGACAGGGGTGAAGGTATAGAGAATGTGCATCTCTCCGTCCATGACGAATGCCTGGAGTGCCCGTCCCAATTCCTTGTGAATGAACACCCCGTCATCGGGATCCAAGGCGGAGACCACAACAGCCTTGCCTAGTTTCGTCGGCTGATAGTTGCCGCAGACATCTGCCGTCACAAACCCCATGCTTTGCAGGTTCTGAAGGCTCACTTCGACGCAGTTCTGGAGAGACTCGGAGGGGCCGGAGTGGCTCAATAGCGTCTTGCTGATGTACTCGTCGAGGGCGTCTCTACTCGTTGCTAGCCGCACAGCGACAGCCTCTAGTAATGCCCTGGATGCAGTCAGCATCAAGGGAACATGACAGCCAAAGAGTCTCACCAACCTTTGGATACGTTGCTTGTCCGTCATCAGACCACTTGTGATCTGGGGCATTTCAGCATGCATCAGGTCGACAACTTGCTCAAGATCGTCCTTTCGGCAGCACAGATATGTCTCCCCAACTTCGTCTTTTCCCTTGCGGCCGGCTCGTCCACGCATCTGCCGAAGCATCGACGGCCCAATGAAGTCCCGGCCCATGCGGGCATTATGGAGAATAACTCTTCTTGCCGGCCTGGAAGTAGTTAGCAGGGCCAGCCCCATATTGTCAATGTACGACACGCACAAGTTGATGCCAGCTGCCAGGCTACATGTAGCTACACACACTTTAATAACCCCGGCGTCGTATGCATTGGCAATGAGATCACGCTCCTCGGTTGTTAGGCCAGCCTGCGATAGTTAGCGGCCTGATTGGGAATGTGATATTACGATGAACCGACATCTAGTGGTTGTCAGTCAGAGCGTCAAAAGCTCCTTCATGCAGGCTTACGGTGAAATGCAACACCCATGGGTACTGTCTCCTCGAGCACGGGGTCAATACCCGTCCCAAGGCTGCGTAGCTCAGCAAGCAGATCTATCCGTTTCTCAACCAGGATGGGATCAAGCTCGTCTTGCGTCGGCATGACTCTGGCAATCCATCGGGAATCAGATTCACAACCGTAACGACTGCTAGCAAACACCAGGGCTCCATATCCCGCTCTTGCTGTCTCGCTGGCAAGTGAGACAACGGCGTTCAGTACTGGGTCCTGAAACTCCTTGTGGCTAGAGGACTCAACGCGTCTGATTGCCCTGGAAACCTGTTGAGCTGGCTGCGTCCCCGATTGCAGGTGACTGACCGTATTGAGCAGCCCACTCGTCGTGGCTGCTCGGTAGATATTTCCTTCATAGACAAGGTGCTCTTCAATCGGCACCGGGCGGTAGCGTGTCTCATACGAATGGGCCCCGAGCCAGTTGGCTAGAATGTTGATGTTCTACAGGCGTCAGTAAGGAGGAGGTCCAACAGAACTTCAGAGGCGGTTCGATACTCACAGACATGGTGGCGCTCATGCCAATAATTTGTACCGGCTGAGGCAGAGTAAGCAATTTGGTCCCCATCAGCTCCATGAGATATCCGCGGTGATCATCATCGATCATGTGGAGTTCGTCAAAGACGACCGCCTTCAAATGCTTGATCGAAAAGTCATCGATTGCCGTGTTGACGAGCGCGTTGGCCTATCGTGATCTTGGTCAGCAAGGCCAGTACCGATGATCAAGATTCCCGCACCTTCTCGATGGTACAAACTCCGATATCGAAGTCGGACCATGTAAGTTTGATCTTGCTTCCCCCAAAGAAACCGACAACCCTGATTGAATCCTCGTCGGCCCGCCGCCTCCAGACACGTTTCTCATCATCAATCTCGTCCTTTGGTTTGATAATGCCCTGTACAATGTTTCGCAGCCAACGGACCTTTTCTTGCACAAGTGCGACATAAGGCAGAACCAGGAGGACCTTGGCGTTCTTGTCCTCGAGTACCCTCTTCAACATCAACACTGGTAAATAGTCAGTCATGTGTCCAGATCTGGAAGAGGTCGACTCGCCATCAGCCACCAAGGACTTCCCGCCTCCAGTTGGAGCGCTGTATACAAGGTTCCTCTCTCCAGTCAGAAGCCCTGGTCCTCGTAGGCAAGCCTTCTGCCAGGGGTACATGATCTTTATACCAAGGCTGTAAAAGTTCCGGACTAACGGCCGAGGAAGACCGTAGGATGGATGAGCAAGAGCAAGAAACGGGTCCGACGACGAAGATGGCGTGGACTGGACATTTCGTCGCTGGGTATATTCAGATGGGCCCTGTGAAGCAACGTCCAAGGAGACTATCGGGCTTGCTGTGAGCTTTGGAGGGCCGGGAGGCAAACTTGATGCTCGCTGCACATGTGACGTATGGCTCGGCAGCGTCGTCGGTCTCGGCGCTGTGGGATGTACAGACTCAGAGCGAGGCCGTTTTTGTCCAGCAATGGCAGAGATGGTATGATGCGTGTGGCCCTGCTCCTTTGCGGTCTCAACAGAGGTCTTATGCCATATGCTGTTGTTGGAAGCCATGATGAAGCAAAATATTGGTCAATGTCAAAATACAATCTATGGATGATGGAGAGTGAAAGCTGCCGTGATCTGGAATTGAAATAGAAAGATCGGGTCCAAGTTTTGAGTCTCAGGCGTCAGCAATGCCTAGAATTTGACTGCACCGACAGGCAGCAATTTACTCTTGGTGATGCAACACTTGTTGATAGAAACGGGCAAGCGCGTTTCTACAAAAAGGTGCGAAGGAAGGAAGCAGCAGGGATAACCCGCCTTGCTGGGGTCACACGAAATCATGTGCAGAGAGGCAGTATTACCTCAGCAAGCATCGCCGTCCGGAGCGTGGTCGGGAGATACGTACCGGGCGGACATTCAGACTGGAAAAGTCATAATGGAAAGTGGAAACACAGCGACTGCACTCGGCCGGGCTGGCCGGATTGTGCGGTTGGTACGTACTCTTCACTAGCCAGATCGGCCCCACTTCAGACCGAGCCACACTTCACACACCACGGCCAATGTGGACTTCGCAGCTTGCGTGGCTCACAGGTAATTGCTTCCATGAAGCAGCCATGACGCTGGCCTTGTGCGTTGTTGCAGTGATGCGGGCATCGGGGTCGACTGGACCGGAATTGGATTGGATTCGCTGGCAAGGGGAAGTGGAAGGGAAGGGAAGGGATGGGGGGGGGGATGGTGTCCGCTTGGCGGCTAGAGGGGGGCTATCTGAGCAGTAGGAGAAGAGACAAGATGAAGTTAGGATCGAGGACAGAGAAAGATGCCGAGTCCTACCGCAAAGGTAGAAGAACGACGAGAAATGAACATGTTGGGAAGACAAAAGGCAGGATAGAAACAGGACAGAACAGGGTGTGGAGCAGGGGGTTACTGGGGACCTGTTCTTTGTGTGTGTGCGCGTGTGTGTGCAGCGCCAGCCAAGCGGCCAGCCCCAACCATCAGGAACCTGAACCGTGAGCACCAAGTCAACTCGCGCGGGCAAAGGATGATCCAGGTTCCCGAGCCAGCAAACCCTCCCGAGGGTACGCATCGGTGCGTCTCCCCCCAGGCTTGCGTGAAGTTTGGGACCCTGTCCCCGGACAGGGATCATCGCCCTGGTCCCATCCATTCGTTAACT
>JAIMZG010002010.1:0-10880 GCA_020466075.1 Colletotrichum coccodes
AAAAAAAAAAAAAAAAACCCCAAGACCGCCGCCTTAACAACCCAACAATAGTCTACTCACAAATAGGTTGATCTATAACACAAATATTCAGAGCAAACAATCGCACGAGGAAGCAGAATGATACGGTATAGCAAATAAGAATAGTTCGTTTCAATAGAGTTCACTATGTAGTGATTTTTATTTACATCATATTCAGGTTTTTGGTATGCATACGTTACCAACACGCCCACGAATTGACCCTTTCCAATTTGACAAGACTTCTGCCATACCGGAGTAAGCGGCGGGGAGTCGGATCGCCAATGTACCCAATAGCACTAGGTTCCTACCGACCTTAGGTACCTTACCTAGGTACCCTGCCGAAGTATTGATAGCGAGGCAAGCCAGGCAACAAGGATATCCAAACCCAAAGTGAAAAGCCCAGTTCTTGTGTGCCCTGCGATAGCCGTATGAGCTGTCCATGCAACCGAGGCATACGGTTGCAATCGCAAGAGGTCTCCAGTCCAAAGAGGTCTTCAGCCCTAAGAGACCTACGGTTGCAGGTACTATGCATAAGGTAGGTAGTCTACGATTGTGTCGTGGTCGAGGCTGTCGGAGGCGGCCCAGTTCAGTCATAGGTCTCGTCTTCCCAAGATGTCGAAAGAAAGTATTGCGGTACGTACCTAGGCGTGGTCTGGGCTGGAAATATGCCGACTGGCTCTTTCCGCAAAATCCACAGGTTAGTCTAAAATGTGCAAGGTAAATCGCTGCAAGAACGCGGTGATTCTATTTCTCTCCAAAACTTCTGTTGGTCCACTAACAAACCTTGGTGGGATATAATTAATGCGTAACCTGCTGGTCAACGGCCTTGCCGGTTTTACGGTGTTCGCCTCGCACGCCATCTCGTCTCTTCCCTCCCTACGTCAAGACCTTCCCTTGCGCGATTAGGCGGCACACCTTGCATGGCGCCGAACCCGCGGCGGAGCCCATCGAATGCCGTCCCGCGTCCACTCGGCTGATTTGGGACAGCCGGGCGTTCGAGGTCCACCTCCTACTTCCCGAAACAGGCGTGCATCTTCTGTCTCGTCGTTCAAACAGAACTTCTTGGAGGAGTTCCGAGGGTTGGTTATCAGTTCTGGCGACTTAGACAGCCCTAGGGCGAGCTCAGTCGCTTCGGAGGCCTGAGGGCCGGTGATGTGGAGCCGCGGGAATGGAGAGATATGGGTGAGAACGAAATAAACGATTGTACGATTGTTTTTCGATGAGACGCCTGTAAGGCAGCACTGGGCATCAGTAGGCGTAACTGGCTGGCCTGGAACAGGGAAATCGGGCTGGAATGGTTCGGAAGGGACGTATGAGGGGGTCCCCAACCCAGATACATTATGTAGCATGGAACAAACAACTTGCATTATGTTTTTTACCCTTCTGGGATCCGTTCACTTGTTTTTACAGTGTGATCAAATACAGGGTCGTCCGAAGAGGTCAGGCGGCAGGAAACAGACAGAGGACGATCCCGCTCTTCAACTGCTTCTAAGTCTTCGCATCATGCAGATTTACCAATGGATGGCCTCACACTCCTGAGTGGCGCCGAAGAGACGATCACATTTATCAGGCGCAGGCTACCGACATGATGATCTCGTAAAACCCCCCAAACCCAACCCTTGAAGTCACAACGAGGCCCCCAGTGCCGTTTCCGTAGCCGCTGATGTTGCCCGTGGCTTCGTAAGCACCCAGACACCACCACCACTTTCCGGCCACCCCGGCAATAATGACCGGCTCTTGCAGCTGATGCTTCTTCTCGGCCCCAAAGAGCTCTTCAATCGTGAGAGCTTGACCACTTTTCCACCAGGCTGCTCCGAGTAAATAGTTGAAAGAATTTCTTTGCTTAACAGGACAGTAACAGAGTTAAGACTTGAGGTAACTTGGATTTCGAGGGCGAGGAGACTATATAAGAAATGCTGTAGATGAAAGGAGCCTCGCTCCCATCGCACTCTTGCACAATTCGCATCTTTCTGTTCCTGTTCGTCGGACCGTAGAGCGGGTTTAAAACGATCGACTTGGAGAAAGTCGAGTTCCAGGCCAACGCAATCTTTCAAGAATATATACGCCGCCTTTTCTCAGCCAGCCCTGGACCCTTTTTCCCGGACCGAGACCGAAAGAGAACCGGACTATGCACACTTTAGGTCTAAGCTAATGTAGTGAGTCTTTGTAGATTCGGGACACAGTCAGGGCGGATGAAAACCACGTCTCCAAGCCGAGGCAACGTGCCGTCATGCGGTATGTTATTTCTCATCGGTTGCAAAACTTGCGATGCCTTCCAACAGTATTTTTCCCTAACTAGGGGGACACGCTGATCCTTCGATTCGTCAGTACATCAGTCGAAGAGAACTCTAGCAGAGGATGTATCACAGTTAAACAGCTGGCTTGCCAGGATTTCCGTAGTATTGTCAAACACCAACTGTGCTGTGAGAAACTAGGTCACCAGGTCGGTTCCTGGCAAATCAGCATTGTACCAGAGCCTACAGCACCCTCAAACGATTCACTGCAGCAAACACTGGACTCGTTAAGTCTAAGTGAACCTGTCGGAACGTTACGGACCCACCACGAAGCCTCTAGCAGTCTAAACCTACTCAGGCTTTCATAAACGAAGAAGCCAACACGATACTCGGTTTCGATGAATAGCTGCTTGTTCTTTTTGGTGTGAAATTGCACTTACGAGGATAGCGCTGCCTATACCCGTGCTCGCAAGAAGCTTAAGAACTGTCTCAACGGTTTGTTTCCCACCTGCTCGTCGCAGTAGTCACTCTCCGCATGCTGCAACAGCGCGCCCATGGACACGAACGGTGTTTGACAAGTTGGACATTCGAAATCGAAGTCCGGATCCTCACAAGTGTAGCGCTCCAACTGGTGACACTCGAACGCAAGGCCGGATACAAGATATCCATCCACCCCAGAAGCACAGAAGCCGGTCTCGAGATGCAATACCATTGCCGAGTCGGAGACGAAATCCTTTGGGCATCCCGGGCACCCGACATTCTTCTCGGTGTGGGTCTTGGCGTGCTTAGGAACTCAGCCGGCGTCTCAAGCAGAGGAGTATAGGGTACGGACGTCTTTCAGGTCAGAGGCGGAGTTGAAGTAACCCAGACACTCTTCGCATTTGTTGTGCACAGCTACGTCGTGCTGAGCGAGCTGGTCTGCACCACCGAATTTTCGGCCGCAAGGAACACAGAAGCAATGCTTCTTCTCCAAGTGCTCATTGAGTTCGTTTTCGGAGCGGAAGTCGGGCTGTTGGGGGCACCTCACGCACACGTTATGCTGAGGGGAAGTGACAATGTGTTGTTTCTTAGCCTGAAGAGAGCGAAAGAGCTTCTGACAGCGTTGACAGTGCATCTCGAGATGCATGGTCTGAGTATGCCGGGCAAGGCACCCTAAAGCTCTAGAATTCTGATTTCAAGGCCGACGATATCTGGCTCTGGAGTTTGAGGTAATTGAATAGGGGTTGTCTGGATATCCTCGAGCGGATTTCGAGATGATTGATATGACCAGTGGCGTTGCGCGGGGTAGGACGCTTCCTTGTGCTTCCCCTCCCTCAACCCCTTGGTGTAACCATCTCAACATCCCCAGCCAGCCACACGTGCTGTCACGAAGAGCCCTCTTTGAACCACCATCAGGACGGCAAACAGCCGAACATGTGCGAGACAACAGGTCCGTGTACCGGCATCTCATAACAATCGATCGATCTCTCAAATTGGCAGATCAATGACCACCTACAAGACAAGCAGTGATAGTATCAATGCAAAATCTGCGTCGCACCTTCCAAGGCTTGTTTCTCTTCTGCAACCTCTGCCTTTGATAACTGGTCCAGTCCGACTCACCCGCCACAGCAAGCAGCTTTTGGTTGTTCAACTGAAGCACTCGTTGCTCTGGAAACAGTTGAAGCGGACTGTAAGGACCAGGAAAGAGTTCATAGTCCACGGCTCGGCTGTAAATAATCGATGAAGCGTTTGTAGGATACCTTGTAGTAGGCCTTGGGGGTGTCGTGGATGATCTCCGCGGCACGCGTTGCGATACTCTTGTTCGTGACTGCCTCCGCAACATCATCCAGATTAATGACAAGACTGCCCCCAGCTCTTACCAGGGTCATTCGATTGGCCCTGCGCAAGAATTGACATTCTCGTTACTGCTCCACAACGTGATGTTTCCACTACACCAACGTCTTCCAACTGGTTCCCCTCTTTTCATCAACATCAAAATCCCACAAATTTCTATTCATTGCTCTTGAAGTATTCGACGTGGCCGCCAACATTCTTGCAGTCGTTTAACTTTCCGCGAAGATCACGTCGATATGCTTCCAGTACTCGAACGACGTCAAGAATGCGAGGGACGAGATTGATAACCTCAAAGCCATCGCAGTAAGCACCCCAACCCTTTTTGAAGGCCCCCATGGCGCCAGACTCGAAACCTCACACTAACTTCTCGGTGCTGTCAAGGGGGTTATATCCCGACTTAGGCGACTCAATCCTGAGTTCTGCCCTCCTAGCAGCTGCAAGGCCATAAGCCAGCTAGGACTTTGATTTTTAAAGGAGCCCTTCTAGAGCAAAGACGTCGAAAGGGTCATACAAAACATAGCCCGATGCACATAGGGCATCTCTGCTAGCTTGCAGACTGACCATACGTGTGTCATCTATGATGCCTTCTACTTTGTCGCTATACACTAGTCAAGTCATATCCCAGGTCGATTCTTCTTAATCTCGAGTAAAAGGCTATACTGAATAAGCTGCTAACTATTCCTAAAGCCACACTTGACTCCTACACCAAAGAACAAAATACAAATTACCTACTAAATACACAGATCAAGCTCCTAAAGCAGATAAATGAATTGGTTGATGACCCTAGCATGCAGGCAATGTTTTGGCTCAATTTGATAGCTAGTACAGGAAATCTATAATTTCAAGGAGTTTCTCCCAAGCCTGAACAGAGAAAAAACAACTTATTACGACCTTTTTCTTAAGAGGGGAGAGGCTAATCGCAGCAGTACATTCAAGGAATCTAGGGCTAGGTTTACGTCGGTACTTAACCGACGGGGCTTTGGTGGGTAACAATCGGACTGTTAAGGCGCGGGTTGACTGGAGCAAATTGCGCTACTAACAATGGCCAACGAAGCATGCTATGTACTCATCTACTACCTTTATCCTGGCAGGTGGCAAACCGTTAGGGTAGATTGTTCCAGACTGGTCTTAGCACGCTGGTTTTAGCCTATCCGTTTTGATGGCGTAGGGTCTCCCACTTCCCCCATAATTTGGAGCCACCGACTGAAGTTCTAGCAGAACTTGGAGGAAGTCGTAATAACGGCTTTTGCCTTGGAATTCCATAACAGCTAGAAGACGTGTTCAGAAAGGCACCTTGATAGATGTCTGTGGATCCCTCCAAGTAGCCCTACAACATATTTCTTGCCTGTTAGAAGTTGAAAATACTCCTCCTCTCCTCACCGATTGCATGCAGGTTGTACATCGGTCGCAGTGATAATATTTGGATGCGTTTCAGCAACAACTAAGGCAATGACTCAGTCATGCATTAGAACGTACAGAGTGCATGGACAGCAACTGCGACGTGGACCAATAGACGACAAACTGAACCAACAACAGTCTCAGAGCCGTCACTCGCCGCAAGCCAACATACATTACGCAATTGAAAGACAACGATGCTCGCTGGCGCACGGCCAACTCTTCTGGGCACCTCTCTTGCTACCAAATTGTTCTCAGGCTTCCTCTCGTAAAGCGTATTGACGGGACTTGCTGTCGTGGATGCAAGAGGCCGACAGCTCCGCAGGTGGCTAACTTGTTGCTTTTGTAGGGCAGTCGCCAGAGTATCTTCATTAGGTAGGATTTTCTTCTTTCTTGGGACGAATCTCCCCGCCTGTTCATCCTTGATTATCACAACTCCCTCCTCCCGTAGTACGTCTACATTATGATCAATGAAGCCTGCCACACGCTGAACCCGTACCACGACGTCGAGCCGTCGCCTATCTTTTCAACAACGCGTAGGATAAGGCTCAGGCATTACGGAGAGCCCTCTTAGAGAGATTCTATGCACAGAATGATCTCCTAGAGAACCCTTTTAACGTTCTTCTGAGGAATTTCTTGTCCTGAACTTCTCCTTAAACACTGTATTCGTATCCAAAGTCCCCAGAAGTTGGCCTGCATCAGGAACCCCCATCTTTTACTTCCTAGTCTACCTGTTATAGGAAGCACCAGTTCATTAAGTCTACTTCTAGCACAATGCAGGTTCTCCTTCTCTGAATAGCAACAGGTATCAAAGAGAAGCAGTAATATTCTTTCAAAGGGGATGAGATTAGCGACGCAACGTCAAAAAATAATATCAGTTTCAAGGCAAAGACGGTATAGTTAAGCTTTCTCTGCATTCTTCTACTTGTAGATACCATTAATGGAGAGAGAATGGCGGCGTCGAGATGTAACTCTATGACAGCGTTTAACAACCACGTCAGCGGGAACTTCAAGATATAGAATATGCGTATATAGAAGGAGACCTCCTTCCTTACACACAGTCTCATAAGTAGTACTATGTTCTTTAGACTAGAACATACAGTGGCTGGTGGCAACCCCAACACACCTTGTACTAGTGTATCCTTTGGCGATAGCACCAACAGCAAACTGGCGGCAGTAGTGCTTCTGATTGTCAGACGTCTTGAAAATTTCTAATCTTCCCGGAATAACCCTTTTGATGGCTTCAAAGCCCTCACAAAGCTAGAAGAGCCCATGGTCAAGTTTTCTTGCTGATGTAGGAGAAAAGACTTCCCGCCGCCAGGCACACCGTAGAAGCCAACAACGATTGGCCTGGTTTCGTCGGGAGCAGCCATTTGAGACTCAGGGATACATGCCATCAGGACAAGCTAGCTTGTCCGATTTAGGATAATCTTTTCAGATATGAGAGATTTTAGTCGGGTTTTGAGATCCCGCGAGAGACATGGGAGAGCGTTGTGAACGATTTTGTTTAGAGACTGCTAGATCACCATGTATCTTCTTCTACCCCGTGATACCACTGCAGAATGATATTTGTGCATTGTTGGTACACAAATCAAAGTGAAAGCCGCGTATCTATGGGAGGCTGACAGCAAAACAAGCAACTATGTGTCTCAAAATCGACAGTACTCGCGTTTGCATGGATGGCAAAAACATGTGATTGGGCCGGCAAACCCGTGCCTAAACGTGAGCCAAACGGAAACTCTACGTCTTGTTGATGGCATCAAGGCCATCCGGAGCGTGCTTTTGCTCGGCTTATCAACGAATTCCTGCTTCTTCTAACGACGTCTAACATTGGAGGTAGTGGTATTCCTCGCGACTAGTTGTTTACCTGACACTGCCGGAGTAAGCTGTAGACAGAATGCAGCCGATTTTACCATGACCTGGGCGATTCTGTAGCTGTCATATGATGTAGACGAACTCGTGTCCATCGCACGTGCGTCGTGAGAAAAACCTGCAATCTGACTGGTTAAAAATGAGACATATCGGATTTTGAGATGGCGAAACGTTGGTGTCGAGCGGCTGCGGACATATGCGGGAGGCCATCCAAGCCGGGCGGTTTTGGCAGGCGCCTACTATTAGGTAAGTTTTAGCTATATATACCTACCTATACCGGGATTCAACTCACATAACATCACCTTCTTTTCTTCGCCACCTTTCACTTGCTCACCATGAACGCATCCAACGTCTCTCATAGCCTCGTTGACTCGACAAAGTCGGTGTTGAGTCTCCTGGAGACCATCCGGACTCTCCCGACTGGCAAACCATCCCTCTTTCTAGACTTGGAAGGGGTAAGCCTTTCTCGGCATGGTAGCATCTCCCTCATCACCATCTTTGTACAGCCGCAGAAGCATGTGTATCTTGTCGACGTCCATACACTCCAGTCTGCAGCATTCTCCATCGCTACAGTCGATGGAACGACACTCAAGAGCATCCTCGAATCATCAACCATCTCCAAGGTCTTCTTCGATGTTCGCAATGACTCTGACGCACTTTACAGTCACTTTGGTGTGAGCCTCTGCGGGATTGAGGATGTTCAGCTGATGGAGTACGCGACTCGGCCTGGCAGGCGGCAATTCGTCACTGGATTAGGGAAGTGCATTGAAAACCACGCCCCGCTTTCGCTGTCCGAAAAGCTTCGCTGGAAGGCGGACAAGGAAGCAGGGCTCAAGCTTTTCCACCCCAGCAAGGGTGGATCGTATGAAGTGTTCAACTCGCGGCCGATTGATATGGCCATCGAACTGTACTGCATCAACGATGTACAGTACCTTCCACAGCTGAGGGAGGTATTTTGGCAACGCCTTGACAACACCTGGCGCAAGAAGGTGGAGGATGAGACAGAAAAGCGTGTCTCGGAATCACAGAGCGCATTGTATGAGCCTCAGTCGGAGACCAAGAAGCTTGGTCCGTGGCAGACAGGCCCAGCGGTGGCTTTCAGAGCGCCATCCGGTGGTAGATGTAGACGAGATCTATCTGATGACCTGGTTGTTTTGTGTAATTCACGGGCAGTGTGTTAGAAGTTTATGGGAACCAGGACTTCACTTGGAACCGCACTGGGGTAAAGCCCCTTCTTTTGTATCTTAAGCCTCAAACAGTCGCTACTCGCAAGTCATGAATGTAGTAGATAACAGTAGTACCACTCCTTCAACGGGATCTCGCCCGCCAAGGCCAATAGGCTCCACTAGTAATGGGTGTTTGAGGTAGGGCTTTAGGATAGCGAGTGCTGGGCGGTTCATCGGTCACAGCAAATATTCCCTCGCCAACGGATATACCCAAAATGAGTGAACTCGTTGTTGGTAACCATTGACTCAAGTATGCCTAGCCGCTAAATGACACTTTCTGTCTCACGATGTTGAATTACGCAACCCAACTTTATGACGGCCCGAAATGATAGTCTCAGCAAGGTAAGGGCAAGGCATGTGGCAATTTAGATGATGAAGCAGGCATGCAACCTAAAAGTGACTGGAAGAAGAAACGCGGCGATCCCAATGAAAGTCCGTATGACGTCCTCTGCGTTTCTGGGTGTTTCATAATATCTGTCCTTGGGTCGGCCAAGTTCCGCTTGGGCAGGCATTCATCTTCGATGATTTTAGTTGCAGGCGCTGAGAGGCATCTCGTCGTAAGCGACACAGGCGGCAGGCTTGACGTTGGGGACCGAAGCAGCTTGATCGCCCGTGTCCACTGCTCATCGGCGGCCACTAATCTAGTCTGCACGCTGCTATCGAAGACGCTTAAGAAAACGCCCCGTGATTAAACCTTTGAGTGGGAGTCTTTCGCTCGAGGGACGCCCTATTGCTGCTTGAGTAAAATGGTTTCATGCAGGCCAGACTTTCAAGATCGCCTTCGTATTAGCTGGCTGCGCACCCCATATGACAAAGGATCAGACAGATGGTTAACTGTAGGTCTCGGTTGGGTCTCCGGGCTGTAGCCTTGTTTGAACGAACAACCGATGAGAGCCTCAACTATCGGTTAAGAGGCAGTGTGGGGTTCGAGACGAATACATCATCCGCATGACATAAACGCGCACTCGTCCCGGGTTCTCATCGCGGGTTCATACTGGTGGCATGTCGCAATGACGCGGCGAGGTTCATTTCGCTTTTCACGCACTGGCAGGGGTAGAGCGGCGAACAACCGCGGAACTGACAGTTTAGACTTTTCCGTATGGTTTGTGGCATTCGAAAGAGGCATGTACTGTACAAAGACCGCAGGCGTGCCTCGTGTCGAGGGCTCCCGCGTGATCTCTTTGGGCGTGATCCTCAGCCCCCTGAAGATTCGAAAAGGAAATAGTCTAGGAACCAGATCCGAGAACCGTGGTTTGTCCGACGCAAAGCATGGCAGCAGGTGAGTCTCTGCATGGCGCGTCATCTCCTCTCACCTCCGCGTTGAATTACCGGACCATGGCGCAGGCTGGTACGCCAATTTGAACATAACTGCGACCTTGGCTTGCTTCTCCATTGAACCCCATCATGATTCCTCCCTCTGTCGCATTCTCATCGACTTAGGAGGAGACGGCCTCCTTGACGTCCTCCTTGACCTCGTGGACCAACTCGCCAGCGCTCTTCTTCTGAGCGGATTGCCACAGGAGGATACGGGTGCACTGGACGACACCGACGACACCGAGGAAAAAGTTGACAGCGGCGAGGCTGCGTATGTCAGTTAGAGTCTCCCATCGTAGGCTCCGTCGCGACGTACAGGTAGTTCTTGGGCTTGATGATCAAGCACCAGCGAGTCCAGATCAGACCGGTGGCCGTCAGGGCACCGTTCTGGGTCAGGGACAGCTTCTCGGCGGGACGGGCAAAGTCGGCAACACCGGCAAGGACAAGAGCCCACTATACGTTATGTCAGTGATCAGCAATCCAACTCTCCATCGTATCCCAGCCCTGCCAGTCTTATCTCTCCGGGTTTCTTGTGGAACTCCGACATCGCGACCGGATACCTGTAAGGGAGGTTTTCCGTGGGGGGTAGCTTCATCGCGCAAGATATCGTACCTTCATAACGGGGGCCCTGTAACCATCCCAGTCAGCGACTTGTCCGCGGCGCGAGCCAGAGCTTGTCTGGACTGGTTCGGGGGGCAACTCACCAGAAGTGCACCGTCTTGAAGCCGATAGGGCTGTCCCACATGCGCTTGAACCAGCCAACCTGGGCCTCGGCGGAGGCGGTCGAGCTCTGCCATCTCTTGGAGCTCTCACGGAACTGGGAGCGGAACTGGGAGGTGCGGAAGGCGTTGCGGATCTGGGCGCCGGCGAACATCTGCTGGCGGAAAGCCGGGCGCGCGGCCTTGAAGAAGTTGTTGGCGGGGGCCATTGTGACTTTTTTTTTTTTTTTAAAAGGAATTGGCGCGTATACGTTTCGTCGGGTTACTTC
>JAIMZG010002011.1:0-11401 GCA_020466075.1 Colletotrichum coccodes
CCCCCCCCCCCCCCCCCCTGTCGAGTCACAGAACTCATGGTGTCAACATCAGCTTGCTGCCCAATGAGCAAGCACCTTCCTCTCACAGGGCAAGGACCAATTCAGACGAAAGGAATGTCCCAGGGGTGTCTGTCACACATCAAAAGGTGGCGGGAACGGCCGCAGCTTAGTTGCATGCGTGTTCACCGGTTCAACCTTTTTCTCCTTCTTCTGCCTTTATTATGACACTGGCAGACTGGCAAGTGGTCAAGCTTTCCACGGAATCGGCCCACCAACGGCAGTTTTGTTTCACTTAATCCCAGGCACCGGACGCCGTCGATCCCTAATGCCTCAGAACCAGCACTTCAGACGGAAGCCTGACTGACCCTGTCAGTGGACGTCTCGAGTCCGGGTCCGCCTGGTCGCCGAGTTTGAACCCACCGTCGGCCATCTATACGCAGTTAAGGGCATTGATTGGGTAGGTACATCAGAGACAGAGGCAGTTGATGCGTGATGCTGCTTGAGGGTTTTATGAAACTTGGTGCGGTTAATTTAGCGGTTAGAGCAACGAAGGCCTCTGCCTGACGGGTCTGGCCAACTTTTCAGCCTACACATATTAACGACTGTGTCGACAACTTTGTCAACTCCATGAGCGTTTTTGTTCCTTTAGTGTTTAGGGATTTTATCGGAAGACAGCAATCTCGGGCCTTCCTCAGGTTCGGGCGGTCTCGGATATAAGCAGCGGTCGGCATCGACCTGGCCGCTCCGAGTTCCCAGTGAAATGGTACGGGAGACCTATCTTGCTTTTATTGTATATCCTTGCAAAATATTGTACCGCTGAGAAGGAGAGAATGAAAGTGGCTCGATTGTTTGTACATGAAAGCAAAAGTCGAACTAGCTAACAATGGAGGCTACGATCTCTTGGCTTCGCCAGCCATGGCAACTGGCGTCGTGGTAGCTGTGGAGGCTCTCTAGAGGTCGCAAACACCTCAGCATCTACATCATGTCCCATCGGATCTTGCAAGACATTAAGAAATCAACAAGCGGGTTCAGACTTGTACGAAGCCCGCACCGAGTCACAAGCCGTGGTCCAGCGCGAGGGCCGAGGTGGGCACCTGTAATCGGTGCCGAAAAAGTTCGGCGGGGCCGGGTATAAGCGGATGGAGCGGACTCATCGGTGCCTTCGCCTTCCATAATTCGCCCGACGGGGAATTTTCCCTGGGCGTGCACCTCTGCTATCGTCATTGATCTTCCTGGCCCCCCAGAGCCAGATCCGGCGTGCGCGCCCCGAACGGCATGACCTCAGCCTTACAACTTTTTTTTCCGGCTTTCCCTCCTTCAAATCTACTTAACGGTGATGGTCCAACTTCCACCTTACTTCCTCTCTTTAGACTGCAACAACCAGCTATGTTACGACAAAGCATAGCTGGTCTCTCCGCGAGAGCACCAGCACAGAGATGTCTCGCCTCTGCCTCCGCCGCCGCCGCGGGACGTCATTCCCTCCGTAATTCGACGATGCCGACGACGGCCACGACGACATCGCGATTCCTCTCGTACAGCAGAACAGCGCGCATACGTACCAGCAGCCGCCGTCAAGCTTTTGTTCCCCCATCGCCCGCCTCCCTCGGCGCGCCGAGGAAGGCGCGCACATACCCCCGCGGGCGCAAATGGCTGCGTCGGTTCCTCGTCTTCTCCGCCATCGGCGGCTCCATCTACCTCTTCGACCGCCAAGTCTATGCCTCCGGGCTCGGCCGCACCCTCCGCACCTTCGGCACGGGCCTCATGGTCGCCCTCGACTACAAGCTCAACTTCCGCCCGGAGCCGCTGACGGGCGGCTCCATCCAAGACCTGCACCACCGCAACGCCGAGCGCCTGTTCGAGTTGCTGCGCCACAACGGCGGGCTATACCTCAAGATCGGCCAGGCCATCGCGATGCAGAGCGCCGTGCTGCCCCCCGAGTTCCAGAAGATGTTCTCGCGCATGTTTGACGACGCGCCGCAGGACGAGTGGCGCGACGTCGAGGCCGTAATCCGCGAGGACTTTGGCGGCAAGAGCGCCGAGGAGGTGTTTGGCGTCAGCTTCCAAGGCGAGGAGGGCAAGGGCCTGATGGAGAGGCGGGCGAGGGCGAGCGCCAGCGTGGCGCAGGTGCACTGGGCACGGCTCCCCGACGGCCGCGAGGTGGCCATAAAGATCCAGAAGCGGGAGATTGCGAAGCAGATCAGCTGGGACCTGTGGGCGTTCCAGACGGTCGCGTGGATCTACAGCAGATGGTTCGACCTGCCGCTGTACAGCCTCGTTCCCTTCATCACGGAGCGGCTGGAGCTCGAGACGGACTTCCTCAACGAGGCCAAGAACTCGGAGACGATGCGCGAGCTCATCAACTCGGAGAAGAGCTTGCGCGGCAGAGTCTACGTGCCCAAGGTGTACGCGGAGCTGTCGACGAGGCGCGTCATGGTGACGGAGTGGATCGAGGGCATTCGGCTGTGGGACAAGCAGGGCATCAACGGGCGCTGGATGGGCGGCTACGGCAACGGGTCGCCCGGCGTCAAGGGCGCGCAGCTCCAGCCTCCCGACATGGCCGCCGTCCGCCGCGAGCTCCGCGACCGCCCCTACGCCGAGCAGCTGAAGCCGGAGCGCGGCGAGTGGAAGGGCCGGCGAGGGCGCGGCGGCCTGGGCCTGTCGAGCAAGGAGGTCATGACGACCATGATCGACCTCTTCGCGGCGCAGATCTTCAAGTGGGGCGTGGTGCACTGCGACCCGCACCCGGGCAACATCTTCATCCGGCGGCTGCCCAACGGGCGCGCGGAGCTCGTACTCATCGACCACGGGCTGTACGTGTACATGACGGACAAGTTCCGGCACCAGTACGGCGTGTTCTGGAAGGCGCTCATGACGTTCGACAACAAGACGATCGAGCAGGTGACCAACGAGTGGGGCATCAAGGCGGCGGACCTGTTCGCGAGCGCGACCCTGCTGAGGCCGTACGAGGGCGGCGACGAGAGGACGCGCAACGGGCTGATGAAGGAGCTCGAGGGCAAGACGCCCGCCGAGAGACACTACGAGATGCAGCAGCGGATGAAGCAGGGCATCAGGGAGATCCTGGCCGACGAGGAGAAGTGGCCCAAGGAGCTCGTCTTCATCGGGAGGAACATGCGCATCGTGCAGGGCAACAACCAGTACCTCGGCAGCCCCGTCAACCGCGTCAAGATGATGGGGGAGTGGGCGAGCCGCAGCCTGTTCGAGGACCCGAACCTGCCGTGGGCGAAGCGGGCGGGCAACGCGTGGCGGCACCTGCTATTCAAGGGCGTGCTGGCGCTGACGGACGTGGCGTTTTACTTCTTCAAGATCAAGCAGTGGCTCGGGATCGGGGGCGGCATGGAGGACGAGATGGAGAAGAGGATGAAGGATATCGCGCAGGATTTCGGGGTCGAGTTGCAGCATGAGGTGTTTGAGGGATAGACGGGCGTGCGAGAGAGGCTGGCGTCGTTCGATAGAATGGGGGACGGGGGTGAAGAGGCGGGCGTGCATTTATAGAATTGCAGCGGCCGGCGGCTAGATTCCGTTTCGAGCCTCGAGCTCAGTGCGGGCCTTTTAGACACTTTTGATACAGGAAAGATACCACTCATCTGTTCAGAGCTGCCCCGGGCCCCCGTGGCCCGGGATGGTCGAGGATGCCGTGTGCTTGACCGCTATGCCCAGGGGTAGACCGTCGCTTACAGCCGAGCACGAACCCGGAGCTCGTCGAAATGTCTGCGCGCTGGTGGCGGCGAGGAGGCGAAAGGCTGCCTGGAACCCAACGAAAACCGTCATGTGGCCGTCTCGCGGCTGAACTTCCGGAGTATAGCGGTCGTCGGATTGACCGTAACGTCGCTCATCTCGCACATCGACCGGTTGATAGCCGGCCACTCGGTCTGCAGCAGTTTGATTTCCAAACAGCAGACTGGGTTAGACGATCGTGGCCGAGACAAATCATGACAGGAGGCGCCACCGCAACCTCTGGGGCGGGAGGCTACGCAAGAACGGCGTGGCCTGCCAGAGACTGACGCTCGGGGGCAATAGGCTGGCCTCGGGTTATCTCGTCCACGACGAGACTCACAGGCGCGCTGCAGTAGGGCTGATCCCTACGCTTGTGGCTAGGCTTCCAAAACTGTCTCCGTGTTTAGGTAATACCTCTACCTTTCTAGATCTCGTCTCGGTTGTTGGCTTTTTATGCCACTAACACTCGAAGAAAAAAAAAAGCGAGGAGAAGGCAACGAGATTGGTACTGAGCAGCGGTGCCATCAAGCTCGTCATCTCGACTTTTGATACAAAACGTATTGGTCTGTGATTTTGATCTTCTTGACGCCAGAAGAAGGAACCAGAGAGAAGGAGCATGCGGGTTCATTCCCGTTCAAGGCGTTCGACTGGCGGCCTACAACGCCCTACGTTGTTTATACCTCCGACTCGGTGATTCAGGTCTCTTTGACCGCCGTGACACTTCTCGCTACCTTCCAGGGCACTATCTCGCTGTCGGATATGGGCAAATCAAGACCAGCCCATGGATCACCTGGGAATAGCAAACGCCCTTTCATAGGCCGCCCATATCGGTCGATGTGGCCGAAATCAAGTTAGACTGCAACTTCTACGTTCTATACCGAGCTCGGTGCCATCTCTTTGGCCGGACAGCTCGACAGGAAGCTAGTCAGAGGATGCATATATTTTGGTGATTATCCAACTCGAAAAAGCGAGTTAACGGGGAAAGGGCTTCTCTGGAACAGATGTGTCATCTTGTAATACGGTTTCATTAATGGTTATTCAGGTGACGAGAAATAATCGGGAAGTTGTTGTGACGTGAGCAACTCAATGCTTCTCGAGAGACTGACGGATTACTCCCTTCTGGTGTCCTGTTGTCTCCGTCTGTGTATTGTGTTGATCGTGAATAACTTGTAGACAGTAGTGACAGGCAACAAGCATTCATTCAAAGAACGCATCACCACAACGTTTAGATCCTGGAGCGCCAGTAGGAGCAACTAGGAGCGTCAACGTACCAAGCGAAACAGGGCACCCAAGGCTTCGGCCCGAAGGTGGAGGCATCGAGACGTCCATTTTCTGCTCAGCAGTAGGTCAGAACTCATATGCCTTCTCTTTGCATCTGCCAACCGACGTTCCAGATCACAAGCGGTGATCTAGCCTGAGCCCACGAAGCGACGAAAAGTGGTCACGGTGTTTAACAAGTTCGTGGCGGTTCAGACCCGAACCTTGACCGATGAAATCCATGCAGAGGCCTCTGCTTCGGTGTCCAGAAATCAAGCTGGTAGAACCTGTTAGTCCGGAGCAGCACCGCCCCCGTAACCGTCAGGCTGTACATGTTTCGCCCTCCTCCCTCCGTCTGCATGTTGGGGTATCTTCATCGCGCGATTCTGACCGTTAAGTGTTCAGCGAGGTATAGGCAAGGAATAGTGGATGGCAGCACCATGTGTTCTCTGATCCCTTCCCGCGGGAAGACGATATGTACAACGAGCACTCGTTCCTTAATCAAGACCCTGCGAGTTGCTAACACCCGGCCCTCGAAACCACATAGTTCGGAAAGTCTACACTTTGTTGCCTGTGTGAGCCATGAACCTTCACGTCCGCTATCGTTGAATGGTGCTTCTGCGCTACGCATGGGTCACGATGTTAGTTCTCCGGTCCCGTGTCACTTTCACAGACACCAACTAGCAATTCCCTCAATAAAGGAGCATAATTAGGCCAAGGTGCTGCTATGGGATCAGACTGTTCGTCGCGATATCCATATCTACTACCTTCTAGGTCTTCTACATTACATCAGAGGACCATTCTCGTGCCATCTCTTTTACCCTCCATCAGCCACATGTTCGTTCTATAGAGTACTCTGTAGTCAGAGACGAAGGAGGACGGCAACAGCTTAAGGCTCCTGGGTCGCTCTCTGTGTACCACTGAACCAACACCCGGGCGCAAAAGCAACCAGCCTCGCCGCTGCTGCCGTTGACGGAAGATCCACGGGAACAAACGAAACAGACTTCAAATATGTCCATAGCTCCTCCCGCCCATGCTCGCAGCGTGTCAGCGTTTCCTGCCAAGTCGCCTGTGGACGATGGTATCCTAGACACCCTAGCGGAGCGGGTTCCATTCACGGAAATACACTGGCGAGGGCGTTGGTGTGGCTCATCGGTTCCCCCTTTGAGCTCGAGAAGTTCCTTCAGATTAAGAAACATTACTCGTTCAGAGCATGGGAGTCGTTCTCCGTTTGACGAGACCGCCGAGGCCCGTCTTTTCAGCGAACACTCCAAGCTTCGCATCGGCCTGTCAGTTTCTGTCTCCGGTCACGAAGTGTATGGCACTGCGTTACCAGATCTCATCGGGACAACGACCTTCCAAAAGGACACGGCCCGAAGCGCGTATTCAGGCTCCACCTAGACCACGTACAATTATCACTTAGAACAGGTTATTGAAATGCCATATATATCCGGACTCTTGTACACTGGCCAGGGGAAGAAACAAGGTTTTGCCAAGCAGGAATGGGCGTTGGTCCGCATACGGGTCGCTGTCTCTCCCGGAGCCGTTTAGACACCTTATGCCTTCGTCTCCAGCCGCCGGCCGACGGGCTTTCGCCACGAAGACGATACAACGAATCAACTCATACCAGACGGAAACAAGGTAAGACACTTCCAGGCAGTGCCGCACCTCGTAACCTGAGAACAGAAAGACTCCTTCACGTTCCCTGAACCCTAAGGCAGCCATGACTGTGGACCTGGTTCCGCGGAGACATCAAGATTCGACATCGGGCCGGTACTAGAAGCTTTGCAAAACTGCCGTCCCACTCAACACTAGAACAGTGCCTGTGGTCTCTATAGGAGAGCCCGGGCGAGTTCAAAGCATGCAGCTCACCGTGGCGTTGGGATCTGCCACGCGGCTGCAGATTCTTGTTCTATTACCGTTGGAGCACACGCGTTCGTCCGGGCTGTCGCATGTCATAGAGTGATTCCCGACCACATCGGAGAGAAAGTGAGGCTCATGTGTCTGCAACACTCTGCCAGGCCCAGGTGGGTGCCCTGTGGTATACCCAGGGGTTGCGGCCCGGATGCTCAGTGTTCCAACCCCCGAAGAACGCACAGTAACGCACAGGGGGTGGAGGGCAGAGACCGAAGTGGAAGTTGGGTACAAGCAGCACACTGGTCTGCAGGGTAGCTCCTCGGGATGTGCAACACCCACGACGCACACAAAGGGGCCAAGACCTTGTCCTACGCACCCAAGGAAACGAAGCCGAAAGAAGCTTTTCTTCCGCGAAAAAGCATCGTTGGTCCCTGAATCCTAGCGTAGAACTGCGTAAATAACGAACCAAAGACAAGGAGAGAATCAATAGTACGTAGGGGAGGGGTGCGGAACTCTTGAAGTGACTTCAGTCGTGAGGAGCACCTCGGTAAGCTGATAGCACAGCTCTTGCAACATCTTCAGAGAGCATCCGGCATTTCACGGGTAACATTGGGAAGAGGTGCTTATTCAAACAGGCGTTGAGCATGGTGTCAATACCTGCTTTCAACTCCCAACTCAACCGAATTCCAGAAGGGCCACGTTGTCAAAAACCCAAACAGTTTGGATGTCACTTGCAGTTCCACCTTGACAATGTTAGAAAGGCGATATTTGACGCGAGCAGTACGTTACCGAAAACCGCCTGCTCAGGTACGTAAGGCTGAAGCAAACATGTACACCCGATGCCTGGGAAGCCTTGTTGCTGACCACCCTAGCCTTCCGGTTGGTTGGTTGTTATCCGTAGCGTCTTGACCCCAATGCATGGTCATGTCGTTGCTCGTCCGCCTGGAGGAACGCCGGCGCTGTTCAGCCCATGAAGGGCAACGAGTTCCGGTGAAAATAACACGTCATCTCTACCCATCTAGTAAGCCGTGAAGTATCGCCCGAACAACAAGTGCGCAGTCTAGCAATGAGTATGTAGTTCTTAGGTGACGCTTAATGTAGGCCTGCCTAGACATGAACGTATTCGGTTTCTTAGTCTTGGAGTCTCGATTCAACATGGCAGGCGGGAAAGGCATGAGCCAGCGGGCCGAAGGGGGCGCCACCCGAGCGAGTAGGGGGCGGCTGGTTGCTGAACCCCTGGGGTCGGAAGCATTTTCCGCGATATTGTGGCTCACGGGATCTTCCTGGACCTGGGCGAATGAGACGCCAGGGCTGGCAGGCTTTCACGAAGCCGCCCGGTTCGCAGAAGCCGCACAGTATAACGAGGGGACAACGATATTCGCTATTCGCTCATCTCTTGCATGAAGTCGGGTTAAGCTTAGGGCTTCTAGGAGGATCAGCAGATAATGCCGTGCCCGATGCGTAATGGGGCTTATTTTGGCATCTTGAAGGGTTCGGCGTCGCTGGGGGGGAGAGACACAAATGTCTTGTCTCACAGCCCAATGGATAAGGTTAGGCGACGGCGCTGGATGGGATAGGCCAGGGGGCAAGCAGGCGAGCAGAAGGCCATGCGGGAAATGACAAGAGAAAACGGAAGGGATTTGGAACCCTTGGAATGCGGTTGTGCTTCGTTCCACATGCTGATGGGATGTAAGATTGGAGCGACGATCGATCTCGGACAATTTGAGAGGAATTTTTGGGATGAGATGGCATGAAGTAGCGCATGGTTAATGTGAAACAAGGGCCATTTCGGCGTCGGAGGGCCCACAGTTCATGGGGGGCGGGACTCAAGAGGAAGAGGGGCCGTAAATGGGGAGCGAGATTGCCTCTGGGTTGGGGGTCGAGCGAGGGATGACAGATGGACAGTTTAGAGTTAGTTTGGGGAGTGAGTTTGGTGAGTAAGTCTTTTGGCAGACCAAAGGAGACAACACTAGCCAACGGCAGTTGTGTGTGTGTGTTGCAGTAGATCGTGATTCCAGACTTGATTGGACATGTCAGTCTTGCGGCGTGTCAGCGATCTTCGGGTGGGCAATCCGGAGACGAGGCGTGCACAAGCTGGTTGGCCTGCGGGATCAAAGACGTTTCCATCCGTGCTCACGAGCCCTGTGATTGCTGCCGTGCCAATTGGTAAAATGGTGGGCTACACAAATATCAGTGAATTGAGTTGGCTTCCCAGGAACGATGAGGTACTATGCTGGGCAGGTGATGTGCGTACACGAGATGCCAAGACGCTGCTGTCTCTGGCTCGAATGTTTGGCGACCTGTCTAAGGTTGGTCCAATGTAATGAGACTCAATGCGATAGGGAAAAAAAGCGCTAGGGAAAAGCTGCAAAGGATCGCGAATGCCACGCGTGACGGACGCGCGGAAGCAGGAGAATAGGGGACCGGCGCTCATTAAGGCGGTGTGAGGTGATTGGTTGGGACAAGGTTGGGAGATGCGGGCAAGCAAGGGACTCGCAATGGTTAGATGTAATCTCAAGGGATGCGGTCGCCTAAGGCAGCATTTGACGAGGAAGGGCAATTTGTTCGCGGCTGCTTCAAGGAAGGACCTTTTCTCTGGGTCTACTTTGCTTGGTTGCTCTGTTACATATGAATTCACACCCAAAACCCTTCCAAGAAAAGACTGCACGCATTCCTCTAAGCGAACGGGTTCCCTTCCCAAGTCCTTTGCCAAAGTCTGCCGAGTTGCAGTCGAGCTCGAGAGCGGAACAATTCTTGGCCGTGTCTGAGATACGAGAAATGGCTGATGCCGAAAAAGAAAGCTCTTCCTCCAGACGGACGATCTCCCCACGTGCCGGTTCCAACGTCATCTCTCTCCGGGGTTGGCCGTGCTGAACGCGTAAAAGGGGCGATGCAATTCTTGTAGCGAGGGCTAATGTGCTAGCAGTGGTGGTAGCGGGATTTCATGCATGAACACGGTGTAGAAACGACAGAGACTGCCACAACCATTGGCCGGACGGTCCGATTCGAGGGTCGTCGAACTCACCGCCATGTGGCCCGGGGAGCATCCGTTTGAAAACGACGGCTTTCCGCATCTGCTGGACCACCATCCACGGGATACCAATCGTCGTGAAATCTGGCATTTTGGCACCCGGTAAGCATACATTGGCTCGGCGTCCGGCCAAGGGGCGAGCAGCCAACTGTAGAGTTCAAACGGTGTTTCTGGGGCGGATCCATTCCCTCGTGGTGGTCGTGGGTAGGCGAGACCTTTTGGGTGCTTGGGCTGCCACTAGGACTCTGGGTGGCCCCAATGGCGTTATTTGCTCTCATCAGTGGCTCTGGGGAGGGGGTCCTGGGTTAGCGAGCTCTTAGAGTCTGGCTGCGTTACACGCCATGCGGAGGTCGAGGGGGTGGTTCTGCTCCAGTGCTCCTCCTCTCAGGAGCAAGGAGGAGAATGAGGAGCAGAAGGCCGATGGACGACGGGTACCGCGACCTCAACCCAGTTTAGCGCGGCCCCGTCTGTACCTGCGTCGGGGGAATTTGTTGCTGCAGGGTGCGGACTGGTTTCCACTCCAGCCTATGAGAGGCTCGGATTGCGGTTGCTTCAGAGCCCATCCCTACCGAGGTGTGTATCGGCGTAGCCCCTCTCCCGACTTTCAAATTGGACGGGACATTAGATCCAGCATGGGGGGGGGGGGGCATCCATCTCTCAGGTGCCCTCTCTCACTGTCTCCGCACCCCAATTCTTATGCGCTTCTGCTCCCTCCCGTCTGCTGAACGGGCTTCTTGCCTTGGTTTTGTATTGTTCGACTTGGCCTGCTTGACCAGGCCTTCTGTGACCAGGTCATCAAGATACACAGCACTGCACCTGCAGCCCCCTCATACAGCCAACTTCCACTTGTTTTCCCCTCTACGACCTACCTTCTTAGCTGCCAAAACATCCGCCGTCACCACCTTGCATGCCATGCGCCAGCGAACCTGACAGGAAAAGCAACAAACGGCTGTCGGCGCAATTGGCAAATCTCCAACTGCATCGCATTGCATTGCACTGCGCACGGCACTGACCTCATTCTGGTCCCCGTCCCATCTCACTCGACACCCACCTCCACCGGGCATCATTGCATTCGTCCGTCGCGCGGCATTCATCCACGTCCCCTCGACTACCCATTTGCGCAGCTGCATTGGGCCATCCGTCATCTACCAGTCCCCCATCCAGGCCCAGCCAGGTCCATCGAGTCCAACGTCGCCCGCTTCCACTTGCTCGACTGCACATCTGGCGACTTTCCCACCTCTCGCCCTCTCCTTCTTACCTATTCATGGTACATGTTCCTTGTTTCTTCCCAAACCCGACGACCCGCCTCTGGCCTCTCTGCTCGTCCCGCCTGGGTCCCCTTCTTGCCTTTCACTTAATTGCGCCTTTCTCCCCCGTCGACATCTCGGCCAAAACCTCGCGGTCCCCGTGCATCCCTCCTCGTCCTCGCGTGAGGCACTCATACTTGTACGCGCCGGTCACGGACACACCCTCCTCCCCACGCCGCCGCGCCTCTTCGTCCCATCTCTTTCACCACCCCTC
>JAIMZG010002013.1:0-11860 GCA_020466075.1 Colletotrichum coccodes
CCCCCCCCCCCCCCCCTTTAAGCATGCGGCTCGCCTATGCTGGCCCTTGCCGAGAACCAACGTCGACATGCATATAAAAAGATGACCAAGGGGACCGCGCCGTGCCATTGGAGGTGGCTTGTCGCAAGTAACACGGCCTGATGACGATCACGAAGGCCTAGACTGCGAAATTGACTGATCCGCGACGATCTCACCCAAGGAGGTCGGCGGCTGCGTCAAACGAGCTGCTGTAACGCAGATAGCCCACTTTGGTGTCATGTGATGCCAAGGTGCGCTACTACCCACCTGTTGGGATGTGATAGTTCTTGCCCTGGTCAAATACTCGAAATCACATTCAGTCGCGAAAAGCTGGGTTTGTTGCCTGCGTTTGATCTCCAATTGGAACGGCGCCTGTGGCTGCATGACTGATAGTCAAAACGCAGAGTCGTCAGTTTGAGGCTCAAGAAGACAATGTCACGATGTGGGGGATCAACGGCACTTTCGGTTCTTTGGAAGTCCCACTTCCAGTTGCCTTCCCCCACGAGCCACGTTTCCCCAGACTCTAAACGAGGCAACTTTGCATACGGGGTGCATATGCTGTGTTGAAACCACGTCTCAGCCTTGTGATACCAGATAATGGCATGCTTCTTCTGAGCGACATGAGCTCGTTGCCCGGCATCTTCCTCTTCGATGTGCAATGCAAAGAGAACTAGGCTTTGTCGACGATAGCAGCCTCATGAACGTGGAGGAGCACGGTGGGCCAGGGAAGTATCGAAACCGGGCAAGAAGGTGAGGTTGTGTTGGGGGTCGTCATCATTGGCGGAAGGCCATCTTGGGTGGGCTCTGCGAGACACCCTTGTCGGAGGTGTCAAAGTGTGGCCTAGACACCTGCAAAAATTGCCGGTGTTGATTCGGACGGGGTTCCGTTTCGCGGTTAAGCATAGTCATAGCAGCCGGTGAAAAGGCTAGCTGCATCCGTACCCAACTCGACCCTCCTTGATCCGTCGAGCGACGTTGGCAGATGGCGGCGGGTTGACCTCCGCCTTTCCGTGATGCCCCGTCCGGCAGGCACGATGCGGTCGATTGTATATGGACGAGCATGCCGACCTGCAATGCGTCCACATGGCTTTCTGCCTACGTCCGGTAAGTAGATCAAATAACGGCTCTCAAAGCTGACCGACTGAGGAATGGCGAGAGCCGAAACGCCGTCGCTCCGTACGTGTACTTCGGTAAATGTCACAAGAAGAATCACATTTACGTTTGGCGAGACTCGAGAGGTCAAAGCCCACCACCTTGCGTAGTACAGAGAAGTGCCCTATGAAATGGGAAAATGGTAGGGAATGCGCCGAATTAACACGCACTCACAGGCGAACTCCGGGTGTTAATGGCACCGGGCTGCAGACCGGCAAACTGCTTACCTCTCTCACCGACCCGTGTAAGCTGGTTTGATGGCGCTCCCTTATTGGTTCCGAGTTGGGATTTCGATTGCCAAATGGATGCATAAGACGCAGCTGTGGACGCAAGTTAATGTGAGCATGGCTCGGAAGGTGTCGAGGCAATGGCGCAACTTGTCTCATCCGACAAGATATTGCGCGTCCTACGTACATCAATCGGATTGTCGTCAAAGTTGGTAGGAAGACATGAAACAGCTATTAAAAGCATCGGCGACTTCCCAGCCGGATGGTCTGCGACAGCCGCAACTCACAGGGACAGCGTGACTCGAGCCTGGCGTTGCAGATCGGTCACCAACCTCTTCCACACGACTGGCATCCAACTAGGGTGGTCTAGGCGAGCGAAATCGCCGACGCCAACCTGTTTTCCGTACACAAGTAGCTGAACGGCCTGCAAAGCGTGCATTTTCTGGTTGCCGGGGTCCGGGAGGCATTTCACTGCCTCAGACGTGTGCACCCTAGAAGTGACTGTTGCGGTTTCCGGTAGTCCATGTGTGGTGGCTCAGATATGGTCGCAGCGATTATCCCTAGGCAAAATAGAAAAGTCAAGTTAGCCATTCCTCAATGGCACTGCAATCGGAGCCTGCTGGTGTGGCAGGAGAAGCGGCCAGATGCATTTTGGGCGTATGTGACATGCATCGAGCCAGGGGCAAGGCCGTTCGAAGTCATCGGTTGATTGTCGAGTCTGTTAACCGCATCAAGGACGTGGCAGGCTCTTTCAAAGACGAAAGCAGACATGGAGAAATCACAGAGCCCACAATCTTCGGCATTGCTCCATCCCTGGCCATCACAGCTACTCGAAAGCCTCGAATTGGTCTTCGTTGGGGACGTGGTTTGATGGTGTACTTGTCAGGTTTTGTCATCCACTCGCGGTCGTTTTTGGCCCAGTGGCTGCTGTAGAGCATGGCCTAAGCCTAGAGTTTGCGTCCCATGCAATGCCGCGAAGCGATCGAAACTTTGGCCAAGAGCAACGGTAACTCCACCACACACAGAGAGATCCAAGCCGCCGAGTCACAGGGGTAGTCCGGCCTGCCTGCGAGGTAGTGGTTGCCGGGCCTGGATCTGCTCGTACTCCTGAGAAGGTTCCCAGGCAAGGTAGGCACACTGCTGGTCTGTGGTGTGCGTGCTTGCATGCATGCATGCAAGCTGCGGCTGCAGTCACTGTGCCCTCGTCTGCTAACGCAGCTGATGGTCGAGACCAAGCGGTGAGAAAGGGGCCTGGATGCAAGCCGTTTGGTTGGGGTTCTGACCATCCAAGAAACGCGGGCTGATATCAACCACAAGGACATCGCAAACAGTGACGACAGAGATGCAGACAATGCCAGGGGTCTCAGGAATTGAGTGACGAGGTCGGCGATTGCTCGACTATCTTCGCAACCCCCTTGACGGGTGCTGACGCCGGATACGGGCTTGGAGCCGGGGCCGAAAAGAAGAAAGAAGTCGCACCCAGCACGAGAGAGGCGGCGGATCGGAGGCTGCATGTCGCCTACTTCGAGCTGACATCGCGAGCTGTTGTGGCTGACAAGCGGGCGGTAGTGTTACGTTAGGTTGTCGGTGCGCATCTCGGCCGAAGACTGCTCGAGCATGCCCGCCCGGTGGTACGGTAGCACAAACGTTGACATTGGAGAAATCATGATCTTGCTTGGCGTTTTAGATGATGGAGCCAGAACCGTGTCTAAATTCCGTTCGTCTTTGGGCCGTCTCTTAGGCGTCTTGGACGGACGCTTCGGTCAATCGAGGAGTGAAACCGACAGAGTAGGAACGCATTCCACGACTGTTGAGTACAAAGAACAAGGTTCGCCGACCTGGTAGCCACCAGCATCGTGATAAGGATTTAGCATCTGAAAAGGGGTGCTAGTCAAGGTGTTAGTCGAGGCGAGGCGACAGTCCGTCAGCAACTTGGGGACTGCCTTCAAGCCCATTCTTTGACGGAGACCATAACGGACGGGTTAAAGTGGACCGGAGACAGTCTGAGGGGGGCCGGCTGTTATTGATTGGTGGCGGAGGAAGATGCTGAATTGTTGAATGGGGTGGTGATTAAATCCAAAGGACACAACGTTAACAGGACGGAGAGGAGACGAAGAGAATGGAAGGTTCAAGGTAGGCAGGAGTCGGTCAAGAGTCGTTGTTTCCCTTCCCGCTTATCCATCTTCCCCCGAACACCCTTTCCAAAGCAAACGAAAATGGGCCTGCCTGATTGTAAGCTGCATGGCAACGACCACCTCACGCAGCACGCCATGGCGAGCAGCGCAAGCACGCATCGGAACCACTCCAGGAACAACACGGCAGGCAGGGCGGGAGGCAGGAATCCCTTGCAGTTACAGTCAGGGTCGGAATATCATTTCTCACTTGAAGCTCACCTCAACGTAGGAATGAAATGACAATAAAAAAGTAAAAAATAAATAAAATAGTTAAAAGCAGGTCCCGCTGTCAGCTGGCCGGCAGAACCTGACTTCACAGCTCTGCGTGCATTCGCACTTGCCTCTGTTCAGAATTTGCAAGCAACAAGGGTCGATGGGATATTGGATGCTGCAATTTTTGATTCGGATTTTCTTCCGCTCTAGGTTTCTCATTCTCTGCACACCTGCGCGTTTTATTAGATGGTAGTCCTTTCCGTGAGCAACCTCGCGTGTTTCTCAAAACCCCTCATCATCGTTACGTATTCTTCCTCGTCTTGCTCCCGTCATTTATTTGGATGTTCTCATGTGAATCTTGTTCTCACTGACTTCGTCTTGAGTTCGATCTCCTTTGGTGGATGACCTCGATCGTTTTTGCTAGTCTTCACTTGTTCCTTCATCAGCTGCGGCATCTTCTGGAACGTATTTCACATCGAGGACCCTGTGGGTACTCCCTCGACGACGACCCAGTGGAGGTCGGGTGTTCATTCGACACAAGGAGCTAACACCTTTAACCCCAAGAGCTAAGGTAACAAAGGGTGTGTGTGTGGTCTCGGGACTCAGATCCCTCCCCTCATCCCAACATGCAACCTTTATCCTCTCCCCGCCCCGCTCTGCTTGTGACAGAAAGGTATGAAGGAGATGAGATGCGCTATTCTGGTCACTGGAACCACCACGGGCTATTGGTGACAATGATGGTCGAAAGCCATCATCACACACGACATCACGGATAGCTTGTGTACGATGCGTCAACACGAGCATATCAGATTAGTCACCATATCACCGCCATCCGGGCTTGATGTGTTCGCATGCATCGCCAACGGGCCATGGGCTGTGTTCTTGCCGTTGTGTCTTCCTCTTCTTTTATTGGTGCTTCTTAATATTACATCTAAACCTGTAAACCAACCTCCACATTTCAACTTCTCTTTGCTGCCCCTGCAAAGTATCCGTGCGATGAGGTGTTCGTCCGCAAGTATGTCTCTTTTTATTGTTTTCCCTTGGGCATAGATTCCCGTTTGGGGGCCTAATTCATCTCCATCCCCCGTTCGCATCCCCATCTCAAGCTCTATCTCCATGTTCCGTGCTCTCGCTACGTTAGCACCACCGCTCTGAGCAATACCATATGCATGAGCGGCCCCCGGCACTAACAAGGGCGCACAGCGGGACCCCTGGCGAAGACCTGTTTCCATCCATCAACCGAGTCCAGGCCCTCCTTTGACATTCGGCCCAGGAGCTGCAGCTCTTGCTCCGTTTACATCGACTTACACCACCTCAAACCCCGACTGAAGTACCTCCTCTCTCAAGTTGCCGTGCTTGCCCACCTCGTCCCTCCTCATCGTAGCTCACAAGCGGTACTCTTGCCAACAGCTTGCTACCGCCCTATACTCGTCGACATCATCGTCAACAATAACAGCAACAACACTGGCAAAAAAAAATACCAGCAGCGGCTCCCAGTTGTCGCTCCACTCCTGACGCAAACCAGCCGGGACACACCCCCACATTCACACTGAGGGTGGATGCCAGATTGTCGTTTGTTTCCTCGCTCACCTGAACTATCTGGCCAGCACTTCCCTTCACCTTGCGCGCGACCACGAGCCTGTCCAAGCTGCCAAGGAACGGCGGCAACGGGTCAACATCAGCCGCTGTCTTCGGCCGGTACTAAAAAGTACCACGTCGGGCACCGCCTGTCAACTACTGCCCACTACAACTGAACTACGTGCTCGTGTCTGTGGCTGCCCCCATCCCAGCCTTCACATCTGTCTGCTAGCAAACGAACAATCAAACAATCCTGCCACTGAAATACTGCAGTATTGCAAAGTAAGTCGCCCATTCGCTGTGTACTAACCTATCCGACTTCGCCCTACCTGTCGTCACAACGCACACTACCTCACCCAACCTTCCTCCTTGCCTTACATTACACAAATCAACTTTACCCACTACAAACACTACAACTGATTGTGGCAGTAGGACTGGATCGCTCTTACTCCTTTGGGCGATCCGTGCCTGCCTCGACCTCGATGTGTGTGTGGCAGGTGTGCAGCTGGTGCTGTACATGGTACCTGCTTTCAGGCTCTTTCCTGCCATCATCCCTCCCACCTTCTACCCCTTCTTCCTTCCCTCCAATAATCACCATTGTCACCATCCCAACCATTTTTTGTCGTCTTTATTTTTCATTCCGTTTGATACTTGCGCTTCTTCTTTCCCCGTGCACTTCGCGACCTACGGGCTTTTCTCTTTTACTCCCACCTCTCTCTTTCTCCCCCTCCTCCTCTCTCCACACCAGTGCTTGAGACACTACCGTCGCTTTTCGTTCCAGGCTCGAGGGGAAAAACACAAGAGGGAAAACTCGGTACTAACCCCGGCTGTTCGTAGGTACAGCTGGCTGTTGGCGTCACCGTCTTCTACGGATACCGCGTACCTTGCAAAATACTTCACGGATACCTCTTCAGCGACACCCCCATCTCCAAACCCGAGGCCCCTCGCTACTCATTCCCAGTCACAAGCTTTCTGTTCCTTGGTTCCCTCCGTCCAAATTCTCACTCTCTTGCGGCGAAACCCAAGTCGAGCCCACCCGGTTATCCAGCTTTCAGCTTCCACAAGCCTGGCTCCTGTCAACTTCCAAGGGGCCGCGCCTTCCTTGCCTCTCAGATCGGAGCACAGCCTGCCTCTGCTTTGCATTCAAGCCCACCTCGCCAGAAAAGTCCCGTCCCACCGGTCCTCGGCCGCCGAGTATCTGACAAGCCTTGACTCGATTACCAGGGACATCGGAGTGGCTTTTCGCCACTGAGCAAGTCAGGCGACCCCACCACTACTCCAACTGAACAGGGCCCCTCTGTACCGCCCTGTGGTCCTGTGGGTTCGACCTGCATCCCCGGCACCACGAGCCTTTGGGAACGCACTCTTTGCACGACATCCCCGGTCTCAGCGCTCCCAACCCCTACCTCCCCCCGGTACCACCTGCACCCAGAGCAAGACCCAGAACCTTTTAGACGGGCGGGTAATCGCCTGCCAGGCCACTCGTGTCTCTAGCCGGTTGTGCCTTGCTCCAACACGTCGGGCCCGAAACGAGATCTCGTGTCTCTCTGCGTCGCTCTTGTGGACTCCCACTTTCCTTGCAACGTACAGAGGTACCGGGCCTCCAACTTGCCACGGGAAACCACGCCGACCTGCGTCTACAACGCGCAAGTGGCACATCTGGCAATGGTGTGAAGTCAATATCATCCTTCCCCCAGATCAAGAATTGTTAGTCTCCTTCGATATTTCCCTCCCCTTCCCTTCTTCCCTTCCTGCCTTCCTTCTCCCGCCGCGGGGGCTGCTTTACCTCGTCAGGTTATTTCTGACATCTGATTCCCTTCCTCTTTTACAGTTCACACACCATGGCCGGTGTCGAGACGCCGCCGCTGCTGATGCGGCTCGACAACAGCACAAATCCGAAAGGCAACTTGACTTGCGGCGAAAACGACCATTTCTCCTGTTTCCTGCTCGACGAGACATTGTGCTACTACCCGTTGGTGTTGCTAGTGGTATTCGTTGCCTCGGCCGCAACGCACAGCATCGTGACGGCACCGAAGGAAGAAGATGACGAGATTGTCGCAGAAACTCTGGGCCCGGGCGGTCAACGGCTACCCATGTCGAAGAAGAAGAAGCGCCGTGGCGATAACGAGCCCGAACGCAAACGATATGGACCTGCTCTGTCCCCGGCCTCCAGGACATGGCTCACATGGATCTCCGCCGCGGTGTTCCTCACATTCGTCTCCAATGGCATTGCCCACTTCAGCTATGTCATGGAGGAACTCGAAGGCGTCGTGCAAGGTGCCAAGGATTCGCAGTCCATGATCGTACGGCCACGCTCAGCGCCCCCGTTCCCAAAACTCATGCTAATAGGAAACAGGTCTACCTGATCGCATCACCGAACCTGTACCTATACCTCGTCATCACGCTCATTGAATGGCACGAAAGCCCGACAATAGCCCACTTCATCACATGGACACTCGCTCTGGGTGGCGAGTTGATCATCTGCATCTGCACCATCCTCCAGGTCACGAACCCCAAGGACGACAATACATCTCAGGCACGGTCACAACAGCCGCAGGTTTCCAAGTGGGCATTGACTGATATCATACTCTGCATCATCCGCGTCGTCCTGATGATGGGTCTTGTTGGCATTTACATCACAGCTTGGCTCCGGAAACCTCGGGAGATGGAAGACAAGTCCGAGGAGCAGAACTCGTTGCAACGCGCCGAAGAGACGACACCCTTGCTTAACGGTCACCGAATGTCGTACAGCAGCCAAAACGGGCGATCAGTTCGAACTTCGCGGAACGGAAGCACCGTCGGCAACACTAATGGCGCAGCCGAGGGCACCACCGTATCCAAGGACTACAAAGAACCTGGCTTCTATCGACCCGACAAAGCACCCCACAAGAGCTGGTGGGAGTACGTTCGAAGCTACCAGGTATTCTTCGAGTACCAGTGGCCCAAGGGATTACCGCACCTGCAGTTTCTCTTCGCCATCTGCGTGGTTCTCTTGCTTGCACAGCGTGGCGTAAACGTCTTTGTACCGGTTGTTGTCGGTTGGCTCACTAGGGAGCTAACACTCCAACAAGCCCCGTGGGCTGTCCTCGGGCTCCTTATCTTTCTTCGACTGATGCAAGGGACAGGCATGCTTCTGGACGCGTTCCGCGCCATTTTATGGGTGCCGATCTCACAGAACTCTTACAGGGCTTTAACATCAGCAGCCTTTGAGCACGTTCACTCCCTCAGCCTGGATTTCCACCTTGGAAAGCGAACTGGGGAGGTCCTGTCCGCCTTGAACAAAGGCGCGTCAATCAACTCCTTCCTCGAACAGGCGACGTTCTCAGTGTTGCCCATGATTATCGATTTGTTTTTCGCCGTTGCCTTCTTTTGCTACTACTTCGACGCCACTTACGGAGCCATCGTCAGTTGTCTGACATTCTGGTACCTGTTCCTGACCATCCGTATGGCACAAACCAGGGCAGATCAGCGAAGAATCATGAGCAACGCCGACAGGGAGGAAGAAGCCGTGAAGAACGACTCCATCACTAGCTACGAGACGGTCAAATACTTCAACGCCGAAGATTGGGAGTTCCAGCGCTATCGAAATGCCATCCAAGCCTACCAGGACGCTGAAAGGCAGGTTACCTGGGGAGTGAACAGGATGAACGTCATTCAGGCCTGCGTCTTCATGCTTGGATTCAGCGTGGTTATGATCTTCGGCGCCTATCAGGTGACGAACGGAGGAATGGATGTCGGCAGATTCCTGACCCTCATGACCTTTCTCAATCAGCTGCAGACGCCCCTGAACATCTTCGGATCTTTCTACCGGACCATACAGCAGGCAATGATCTCTGGCGAACGCCTCCTGGAGCTGTTCAAAGTGAGGGCTACAGTGGTTGACGGGCCGGGAGCCAGGCCTTTGTTGGAATGCCATGGCAACATTCGGTGGAACAAGGTTGCATTCAATTACGACCCGAAGAATAAGGCTCTCAAGGATCTTGACTTCGAATGCAAGCCTGGTACCACAACCGCGTTTGTGGGCGAGTCGGGCGGTGGCAAGTCGACTGTCTTCCGCCTCATGTTCCGGTACTACAATACCTCTTCCGGCAGCATCGAGATCGATGGCCAGGATGTCAAGGACCTTACTATTGATTCGGTCAGGCGTTTCATCGGCGTTGTTCCTCAAGATACCACCATGTTCAACGACACCCTGATGTACAACCTCAGATACGCCAACCAAGCCGCCACTGATGAAGAAGTCTTTGAAGCCTGTCGTGCCGCCAGCATTCACGATCGCATCATGTCCTTCCCGGACCAGTACAACACAAAGGTCGGCGAGCGTGGCCTCAAGCTCAGCGGTGGCGAGAGACAGCGAGTTGCTATCGCGCGGACGATTCTCAAGAACCCCAAGATCATCATGCTGGACGAGGCCACATCGGCCCTTGACGCCCATACCGAGCAGCAGATCCAGGACAGACTTGGGCATCTTGGCCAGGGCCGGACATTGTTAATTATTGCGTACGTGTTCTTGCCCTCCAATCTAACCAGATCTCGAGGTTTAATACTAACGTGGGACATAGACACCGATTGTCCACCATCACGCATGCTGATCAAATCATCGTTCTCAACAATGGTACCATCGCCGAGAAGGGTACGCATGATCAACTGGTCGCTGCCAATGGACGGTACGCCTCGATGTGGGAGAGGCAAGTGCAGGCAGAACGCGCCGCCGAGAAGGCCCGCGCTGCAAGTAGGAAGGCACAGAAACTCCTCAGGAAGGCGAACATTGTCTCCAAGAAGCAGACGGACGGGCACTCGGACGGTTACACTAGCCTTGACTCGTCGACGATCCTGCCAGGCAGCTCAGGGAACAACTCCAAGGCCAACACCACAGGAGAGGATTCATCCAGCTCCTCTAGCAGCTCCGATGCAGAGTCCATTCACAGTGCTCACAATGACTCTGATCACACTGATCGTTCTGATCGGCACTGAGCGTTTCAGCGAACGTATCTCCTGGGTACAATACAGCACGGGCATAGCCAGCCAATGCTCTGTTACTGATGACAAGGACTGCTCACCAACTGCAAACACACCATCTTACTCACTACATCTTAATCCGCGGCTTCTCATAGCAAAGTCGCACATCTTTCCTTCACGAATACAACGAGGCACGCGCCTTTCACGACTCAGGTACGACGGATTAACGGCTTAAGATTGCATCAAACCGGCGACTCGGAGTTTGGAGTTCACACACATACTTTTCTTTACCCTTCGTCTTTGGGGCCCCGAAAACAAAAAGGACTTTCACAAGTACAACAAAAACCATGACCCTGAAAACTGGTCTCTCAGCTCGGCTCGGTTGGTCGGCCGGTAGGGGGCATCTCTTCCCAATGGTCGCCACCAGACACACACTCTGTCCACTTCCATGGCTGCAACTCACTCAGCCTTCGCTTCATAATCTGTGTGTATCAAGTCTGAATGCGACTCGTATCTTTCTCAATTGGACAGGGCATTTTCATCACCATACAGGAGGAAAAAGGTTCTCCTTTAATCATGGGTTTTTTTTTCCAGCAGCAAGAATTGCTTTCAATCACAGATCGACACCTGCTACCAAGGGCAGCGTGCTCGACATTGCATCGCAGATACCAGATTCTTTACGTTCGACGAGGCTTGAAACCACTTGTCTAGGCCCAGATTGGCTTGGACGGTTGGGAGGATTTGGGTTTCCAGAGGTCCTTCGGGACGAGGAACGGCCGGGCGGCGGCGGACTTGCATTTTCTGATGAGAATTGGCTCTTCAAAATCCCATGCAATACACGCAATGGGTGTAGACTGACGCTGGGTCCTCCTATTTCTGGGAAACCATCACAATGTCTGCTTTATTCCTTTTTTTCCTTATTTTTCCTGGACAACGGATGGGGTGGATGGGTAAGGGTTTTAAGATGACTCGTCTTCCAGTCACCCTTCTTCTCCTTTCAAATATGTCACCGGGGCTGTGGCTACAAAACGATGGCTTCGCGGCAACTCAAGATTAAAGGTTCATAGATGGTAGTGATCCTGCGCGCAAGGAGACCTTGCGATGCTAGGGATCCCGTTTTGCTCAATGCCAAAAGGCACTCCAAAGCAATTCATCGTGTGATACTTGAAATGTGTGACATGACTCACCTTTGGCATATCCGCGTTGTTCCATCTGGAAACCTAGCCGGGTCCACTACTCAAAGACAAAGGTAAGCGAGGCCTCTTGCAGCTGGCCAGTGATCAGAGTCGAGCCTTTCTTGTCATTATTATTAGATACTCACTACACATTCCAAGTGGTGGTGATGTATGCTTCAGGTCAGAAGCGGTTCTAAAAACCGTCCATTTCGGACAAGCCAGTCTAGCGCTAGAACAAGCCCATGCTAGAAAAAGAAGGAAACAAGCGCGCGGCTGACTCTCTCGACATTGATATTGTATGCTTCAACTTTTACGCCCACGTTCAGATCGTCAACGTTGCAGCCGTACAGTCAGGCCGAGTAAT
>JAIMZG010002018.1:0-16062 GCA_020466075.1 Colletotrichum coccodes
CATCGAGCTACAGGGCTTTCAATGACGGTTCTCGTCAGGATACCGCAACTTGGCGGGGCGGGGAGTGAAGGGGTGGCAGCGGTGGTTGTGGTGGTTGAGCCCCGCAGCACGGTTTGGAGGTCGATAGTTTCCGTCACCCAGGCTCCGTTCCTGAAGACGTTCGTCTGAAAGGCCATTTCGATAGAATACGTTATGTCAACATGGTTGAATCAGCTCGTAGACTTGGGACAGCGTGTTGGGGGGACGATGGAAGTCGTGGAATCGGATCAAATGTATTTTGATCTTTGCGCGGGGGTACGGTACAAGAAGATTGGACCTCGTGACTGAAAACTCAAGTCGATCAATGTGTGTCTTCCCGCGTTCAAGAGTGGTTGTCTATCGGGCGTACGGCTGGATGGTGACCGGGGCTGAGCTACCTCGAGTATGAGTAAGGTGAGGTAGACAGTCAAGCCAAAGACTGTTGCGACAGTTGGGGGAGTGGAGGTTGGTTTTAGAGTATCGAGCTGTAAGGCGATAAGTTAGGTACCAAGTAGCTCAAAGCATACTGGCTGGTGGTGGGGCACCACGTTGCGTGAAACACAAGCTGAGGGAACGATCCCAAATGAGGTACTTTTTGTGGTTTTTAAGGCAACAGCAAGGAACCATTAATTGGGATGCAAGGCAGCACATCTATCAGGTAAAGTAGGTAGCTGGGCCAGGGGCGTCAAATACCTTCATGTGTATGAATGGGTGTAAACATCCGTCGTGGAACAGGCGGGTGGTCACAAGGAATAAGGTACCTTGGCCAAACCTCAAGTACTCTTTATCAAGGACCCTCATTTCAGCTTACATGCCTACACTATCTTACATGCATTCACTAATTACATGGTCAGTCCAGCTCAAGTGGCATAGAGCAAAGAATGTGAGTTCATGGCACCTCAGCCCAAGTCCACGGTTATGGCTATCCGCAAAGTCGCTCGGCCGACTTAGTCGAGACACGATACCCAACCTCCAAGTGTTTAGAGTAGCTCGATGAGGGCTTCTGCTGTTGGTGGTTTGGATCATGCTCTTTCGTTTAAAGGTATGCGGGGGGGAGGGCGGGGGGGGGCAACAACTCGGGTGTCCGCGTGTTGGGTTTGCGAGATGCGCCATGCTTGGCTAAAAAATGCTGGGTCTTTGTTTGGATACTGCGAATGATGCGAATCATCTCGACCAGGCACTCCACTGTGACGGGGTTCGGTCAGTGCTGCATAGTAAGGCGATGGAACGTCGGTGGTGATGTGGTTTAAAGCTATCTGCATGTAATGTACCTCATGGACCAAGGCGGGCAGGCAGGCAATAGGCAGACGACCCCAGCCAAGCGGGGTCGGCTCATTCAAGAAAACAACACTGTGAAGTGCAGGCATCCTGAACTGGAGGTAAAGTAACAGGACAGGACAGCATGACATTGGCAGCTGCTGAAGAAGTTGACCCGCGAACCGTTCACCCCCGTCCACCTCGGCCACAGTTGAATAATTGGATGGGTTGTTCCAATATCACGGTTGGGTAGGACATCCCAACGCTAAATAAGAACAGCTCGATCAATCGCGGGTTCGTGCAATTGGACAGACGGCGAGCCATCCCTTCCTAAGAATGTTGCGATGTCGCCTCAACTTTGTGCGTGGAACTCTCCACCTTCACCAACCAAGTCAATGCAAAGCAGAACAACAATCTGTGGCCGCATGTCAGACGTGCAACCTGATGATCAGGCCCTCGCTAGGCTGTAGGATCCGCGGCCGAATCGGTCTAGATACGTCTCCGTGGATCCGGGCCCTGATGGGGGCCTGTGATGCTCCAGGCCGGCTAGGGCAGAAGGAAATTGACAAGGAACCGATAACCCATGCCTGTTCCTTCATGCTGACCTTTCCTATACAGAGGACCGTCACATCGATGTGTTTGTCGCGTTGCCAACTAGGCCACTGCCCAACCTGGTATCGGATGTTCAGAAAGAAATTGACAAAGTCAGCTGTTTCAAGCTGCAGAGATGCAGAACAGAAAAGAAATGAACGAAGTACGGAGCCTTGTCCACCAGCAACGCGATTCCTTCAATGTTTGGGGAAGCCAGCCTGCCATGGCCATCGTTTTAAGGCTTTCTCTTCGGACATAACGCTGCTCATTGCAGCGAATGCTTTTCGACCACCCCTCTTAACTGTTAGATACAAAGTGCGAGTCGGACCAACCGACTGGTGGACTTTTTGCTTTCCCATGCAGTCAAACAAACAGTCGCCGTGGACCAACAGGATGACCGCCTCACTGCGGCATGGCCCCTCCCTGCGGCATGGCCAAGACAACTTTCTATAGCACCGGCTTCCCGTTATCCTTCGAAATGATGTTGTACGTGTCGATCTATGTTTACCTTAACCTGACCATCAAGCCGACGAAGCCTGGCGACATGACGGCGGAGTCCAGAAGGAGGAGATTTTGTCACAACTGGAGGCTGCTCGTTGCATGAGTTTGCTCACCGCCGGCATTTCACGAGCTCCAGAGATCAAGGTCGGTTTAAGGATGTTGAACGCGGATGAAGAACTAGCTCGTATTGGGAGTGAAAGGCTTCTCGGACACAACCATGAGTTACATACGGTCCAAGATGGACGTCACGTCGCATTTGCGCTAGGTAGATCGCGCCGGACGCCTGGAACCAGATCACCCAATTACGACCTGTCAGTTTCTGTCTCGACAAAGTGTCCAGCCTTAACTCTATCCCCCGAGCCCCTGGTGGTTTAGATGGCAAGGCTGATCTTTCCTTCGGCTGGTCTGGTTAGACTGCAAGGCACTAGCTGCGCAATAAGGTCGACTACCTGCGTATGCCATGTTGAATGTTGAGTACAGTAGCCTGTGTCGGTAGATCTCCGCTTCAGACACAGTTTTGATCGATGGGAGCCGGCAGACTGTTTTGCGCTTCATCTAAGGCTTCTTTGACAAGATTTCTCGCCTTACACCAGGATCCAGACGTAATATGATTATCAAGAATACAAGTTCGTCTGCCGACATGTGTGGTGGTCGCATCCGTTACCTAAGACTGGTCCGTGCGTCCCGTTCTGCCAATCCCTGTCAAGTGCTTCAAGTGGTAATCATCTGAGCCCTTGAGCTTGGGTACCTTGCGACGCGGGCCTCGCTGGTTCGAATTTCGAAACATAGATCCGCTGTGGAGGTAACTCCGTCATTGTGGCAGCAGCTCCTGGGCCTTCAGCTTCCCTGTCCTCCAACACTCCCGCTTACAACCGATCGTTCGTCCCCAGCCAAGGACGCGTATAGTACCTTTCTGTCTCCTTGCCTCAATTTCGCCTCCCACCATTGACGACGTGTCCTATCTCAAGTCGATCACTCACGATCGTCTGGCTTCTGGGGCTTCTCGGGTCAGCCCAGCGTCCGCAAACGCCAGGCGACCTCTGATTCTTGCAGACCAGCGACGAGCTCGCCGCTACACGATGAACAAGCTGTTCCCAAGACGAGTAACCCCGTCGATAGCCCCTTCTAAGCGCCGTAACGCTACTTCGTACACTGCTGGAACGGGTCCATGGAGGCAGGCCCAATCGACTGCGAGCAGGCTCTCAGCAGCTATGACGCCGCAGCCACGACCGAAAACAATGACGGAGCGGTAGATGCAGCCCAGCGCAAGACAGAAGATATATTAGAGGCGTGCAAATGGAGAAACATCGAGGCCCTCGAGGGCCTTGCGGGTACCAAAGGCGGCTTCATCACCGATACTTTGCGCAGGAAAGCCTGTTAGTGCCTCATGCGCCAATCATTGCGCGCCGTCATGCTGCAATGCTGTGAAGCTAACATATGCATCGTGGATGACAGGGCCGATACTCCTGGGTTCTACCGATAGTGAGAGCTTCAAAGATGCTGTCGCAGCTGGGAAAGAGGAGAGCTCTTGGAAAGACCTCCCGCGCCATCGAGACGAGGAACAGGTTGCGCTTGACGTCAACCGGGCCTTCATCTACTACCCGAGCCGTAAGACGCCCTTTTAGTGTTATGCTCAAGTTGGAAATGCGTTAGGCGAGACTTTGGCAGACAAGCTGATTCAATGTACAGACCAGAATGACACCGAACTCGAAAAAACAAGAATGAACTATCCGAATTAATCGTGGAAGTCCTCCGGCGCTATCCATATCTCTGCTACTTCCAAGGCTACCATGACATCTGTCAAGTCTTCATGCTTGTTCTTGAACCGCCATCGCGCGCCCAGTTGGTCTCGCGCCTCTCGGTGCTCCGCATACGCGACTTCATGCTTACGAACCTCGAGCCAACGGTCGCACAGCTACGCCTGATCCCCGACATCCTTCACGCGGCCGACCCAAAACTCAAGCGCCATCTCGCCGGCACTGAGCCCTTCTACGCCCTCGCAGGGACGCTGACCATGTACGCCCACGACGTCCAGGCGTACGGCGACATCGCCCGCCTCTTTGATATCCTCCTTGTCCGCGAGCCTGTCTTCAGCGTCTACATGTTTGCCCAGATCGTCCTGAACCGCCGCGACGAGCTCTTTGACAACGATGAGGACGACCCCTCCATGCTTCACCTCATCCTCTCCAAGGTCCCACAGAAGATGGACCTCGAATCGCTCATCGCCGGCTCCACCGCGCTGTACGAGCGATACCCGCCCGAGTCGCTGCCCGCGTGGCGCAAAATATCCAAGGCGAGCTCCCTTAAAACGGCGCGGTCCGTCGAGAGTTGCGCGAAGCAAACGATGGACGAGGGGTACGCCTACTTCCAGAAACAGCTGGCCGAGCTCAAGGCCCTAGAACGCCGGCAGAAGCTCATGAGGGTCCTCTGGGCGTACCGAAAAGGCGCCGCCGCCGCGGGACTGGCTGTCGTCATCGGCCTCGTGGCCATGTACCTCGGCCGCCGATACCCCGGTCCGGTAACTTCACTGGCCGCTTTGTACAACAGGTGGACAAACGGGACAAACTGGACGCATAGCTTCTAGACGGAGCTGGATGCATTATGGTCCCGTTTTAAACATAAAATGCGTCTCGTGTAAATTTATATCTCCAGAGTAGGAAAAAGGCTACCGTGCATACGATATACCATCTGTCAGAGAGCACCCAACGCCGCGCCTACTCCCAAAAAACCAAAAAATGTTTCTGTGTATCTCTGGTTTCAAAGTCCTTCAAGCACCTTCCTGAAATGCCGCCTTGAGTCCCTCAAAATGCTCCTGTTGGTCCGTGGCCAGTTTCCCACCAACGTCGCTGATAATAGTGGAAATCAGCGAGTAGTTGTTGTAAAGAAACCGATCGCGTTTCCGCTTATCGCCGAATGATTGGCTATAACGCGTCAAAAAGGCCTCCGCCTCGGACCGCAGGCGACGCAAGCTTGTGACGACGGGTTCGTCATCCCCAGCTTCGGTGCTGAGTGCCAAAACGCCCTGCAAAATCTGGCCGAACCTCTGCGTTACCAGATGCGGCGCCGCCGACAGCTTGTTCTGGTCTGCAGCCCTGGGTTTGGTGGGCAGGGAGTTGGTGAGCTGCCGCACCGACTCACAATGGTGATCCATGACGACCTGCAGTCTCGGCCACAGAAGCATGGTTGTCATGTTGATGTAGCCGTCGACAGCGGGGACTTTCCTCCTCTGCAACTCGAATGCAAGATGCTGGTTGAGGCGGATGCACAGTAGCAAGCCCAGCGCATCATAGGTTTCAGCTATGAGCGTCCTGGTCAGCGCCTTGCCTAGCGCAAACGTTGGCTCGAATATGTAGTTAAACTGTCGCGAGACTGCTTGCAATGACAGTGGCGGCGAAAAATAGGCGGCTAGGAAGGTGTACTCTGCGGTAGCGTTATCAATCAGTGCCAGATTGAAGTTCCTGAAAGGGACCTCTAGGTAGTGCGTAGTCTGGTCATCCTCGGCCAGGTAGGAAGAGATGGCAGCTGCATTGCTTGTTTTCAAGAGGTCGATACGCCGGCCCAAGTTAAAAGCATCGTGCGGTGGCCCAATGGGTTTTGTAGCCGATAGGACTGTGGCTCTCCGAATCGGTTCTTCGTGTCCAAGGACATCGTTCTTGTCGAGTATGTGCAGTTTCAGCTTTTCCAATGCTTTCTGATACCGCGAGAACTGATTAGCATAGTACCATCTCATGGTGTTCAAATAAGCCTGGCTGATCTCTTCTGCGAGCGCCGAGTGATGCTTATGCAAGAAAGCATATAGCTCTTTGAACTTCAAAAAGTTATGTTGTTGGATGATTTGGGCGTTGATGTGAGGGGATCGCAGGGCCTTGACTTGAGCCACTATGAAGTCCCGTATTCGTTCGACAGCTTTCATTATCAGTTTTTCCAGCAACGGCCCAAGATCTGCCCAAGCTTTGCTCTCTCCTTGTGTCGCCGTGTTCTTTTTATAGGCTGTTGCGCGTTTGTCCACTTCCGCCAGCATCTTCACCCAGGTCTCGTCGATGTGACCTTCAGATATCTTGGACACCACGAGGGGAGAGACGCTGAGTTCCTCGACGACTGGCCCAAATGCCTTCTCAACTGCTTTTCGGTTGCCCAATCGTACATTGAGGGCCGTGGATCGGGATTGAAGGCTCTCTATGTCTGCGGAGACGGCCGCGAGATCATTGCGGAAACTCGTGAGGTTGCTTTCCACCGAACCGAGAACGCCGTCGCATGCTGCAATGGATCGGTGCAGGTCCTCAAATTGAGCTTTGCTGGTTTCGACTGAAAGCACGAGTTAGCAGTCTGCAAGACAATCACGCAGCCCCTCGGAAGCTCATACATTCCTCTGCGGTTTGCCGCCGGTAGCTACCCGCGTCGTCCGTGTCAGCCTTGTCAGAGCTAGCAAGCTCTCGCAGGCTCAGCCCGTTGAAGCTGAAGTCCAGTTCGAGGTCCCTTTCGGTGATTGTGCCCGTCGTTCCATTAGTGATGGAGTCGGCGATTGATATTGTGTCCAGGATCTGACCCAAGATCTCGACCGAATCCGGCCCATCGTAGGTAGTCTGGGACTGCTTCAAGCCGGAGCCATTGACTCTGCGAGAGGCCAGAAACGAGCTCGATGAATCATTTGAGATAAGAGAGAGTTGCGAGCCCTTCGGTGTGAGGCCAGGTCGCTGCGACGTGACATATGGGCTGCTTGATGTTCGTCGTGGAAGAGGGGAGTAGGGTCGGCTGCCGGGTTGCGACGATGAGGGAGACGGGTTTGACTGCGCTGCGAGCCGATCAAGCCACATGGTGGACTTGTGGTGAGAAGAGGCTACGAAGCTGTGGGTTCGGCGAAGTTGAGCACCATGTCATCGAGGTTTCGTGTTTGGGATGGGTGATGGAAGGGGAGATCTACGCAGTCTGTCTTATTGGGAGATATGTACACCTGTGACAATGGCTAGTCGGCGGAAGACGAGGCTGGATCGCCTGAGGAAAGCGATGTGTTCTGATTGGGTAGACGGGGGCTTACTGAGCCAGCCACGGGTAGTACGTACCAGCGGGAGCTTCCTGTGGCACGACAGGGGTCGGGCTCTTTGACTTGGATGGGAACAAATTGCGGGGCAGCGTTTTTGAGGGCCGAAGCGGCAAACAAACGTGCGGGGCAGGCTTTGAGATGCGCAGTGAGAAAGAGCAATTAACAGACCATTCGTTAGAGCACTAGGTACGGACGGAGAGGGGAGGCTGCAACATGTTTTGCAGAATCCGCATCACCGTCAAGGTGACCGTACCTCGAATTTCTTGAACTATATTAGAGGAGAGCTCATACATGGTTTGTGAGCTAAGGTACTCGACCTTAGCTAAGCTGAGGTAAGATAAATGATAGGCTAGACTGTCGGTCAGGTAGGTAGGGAAGGTAGTTTGTGTCTCCTCATCTGGGTGGTTTCCATTGAGCGAGTCTGTACCGGATGCATATAGTATGTACTTAGAGTCAGGCAAACCCGGGGCAGGCGACACAAGAAGCTTCATTTTCGGTATGAATTAAAACGCATAACGTCAACATCGTCCCCGTCGTCAAAAACGCCTCCTAGAGGATAAAAAGCAGGTGCACTGGAGGAACAGCCAGGGTCGAAGGCCACCTCAACGGGGATTTTGGCCAGGCGGCATGAGCGTCGAAAAAGGCTGTTGCCACGGGACCCTCTCGATCCTCGCTTCTGGCTGTCTTTTCTCGGGCTGGATGCTCGCCTGTTGAGTCTTGAGGGAGAGAAACATTCAACCTGAGGCGGGTATACCTGGACAGGGCACGGGTTACAGGCGGTAAGCAGCCCGAAGAAGCGTGGTTCAGAAGGGTGCCTCAAGTTCCAGTGAAGGTTGAAGAGCCCAGGTCCAGCGCGGAAGGTATTTGGTTTGCCGTGAGACCGGGACGGCCTAAGTGTCACTCGCCTGGACAGGGCGGGGATAGGACAGCTGTGCGCCTGGCAGATTGAATCTAAGGAAAAAAAAAAAAGCCCATACTCCACCTTTTTTTGCACTGTCAAAGTGCACCCTGTCCCAGTGTCCCACGCCAAAGCCTGAGAGGCCAGGGAGGGGCGTGAATCCGGGCCTAGGAGCGAAAAAACCAATAATAAAACCAGGAAAAAAATTGTCTACTCCCGCCTCGCTTCCTTTTTCCCCTCCATTCCCCCCCTCTGCCCGCTCTCTTCCTTTCACAACTCTCCCCCCTCAAAAACATAGCAGCCGTCTTTTGCTGGGTAATTCCCCTTCGCCTGTCGACATATTCCCCTTCGATTTTTTAGACATCTTCCAGTCAATCCTTCAAAATGTCCAACGACGACGCCCAGGTGAGTTGCTCGCGATAGCTCTACTCTTATTCCCCATTCCCTGCCTTCGACGCATGCGATGCGATGTCCGTTGCTTGGGTGAAAACCACCACCCCGCACACACAGTCTGCGAGAGCCCCGCGGATACTTCGACACACCACAGCTCTGCGCATCACAATCGTACGCACATGCCACGCAACCGAGCACCAAATACGACCAGCGATATCGAAACCATCCTCTCGTCCCAAATTCTACTCCACGCCATGTTGACACATATCTGCTTGTCTGGGGGGGCACTTCGCTAACACAACGCTCCTACAGCATGAGATGACCTTCGAGTCCACCGACGCCGGTGCCTCTCTCACCTTCCCCATGCAGTGCTCTGCCCTGCGCAAGAACGGTCATGTCGTCATCAAGGGCCGCCCCTGCAAGATTGTCGACATGTCTACCTCCAAGACCGGCAAGCACGGTCACGCCAAGGTTCACTTGGTCGCCATCGACATCTTCACCGGAAAGAAGCTTGAGGATCTCTCCCCCTCCACCCACAACATGGACGTTCCCAACGTCTCCCGCAAGGAGTTCCAGCTCGTAAGTGATGCCTATCTTTCCGCCTCCAAGGAAGCCAATGCGGCCTGCTAACAAGCTCCTCCCGCAGCTCGACATCTCCGACGATGGTTTCCTGTCCCTCATGAACGATGACGGTGACCTCAAGGACGATGTCCGTCTTCCCGACGGCGAGGTTGGCGAGAAGATCAACAAGCTCTTCAAGATTGACGAGAAGGACACCAGTGAGATTTACCAAACTCCGCACAGATGCGCAACGCAAACGTAGCTAACCCCGGATCGCAGACGTCGTCATTCTTACCGCCATGGGTGAGGAGGCCGCCGTTGAGGCCAAGGAGGCCCCCAAGCAGAACTAAGCGCTGCTACTCGACTACATCATCAGACAATGACTTCCACAAGCGCTCACATCGTGCGGCCTTGCTGGCAGATGTTGGCAGACTGGGGACATTTCTTGCGATATTTCTTGGCGCGTCGAAATTAACGGTATCCCCGTCAGTCGTTGCGTAAAGGGTCATATCTGGACAGGACTTGATACTGGGTACGCGAACTTGACAACTGCAAGACATGTCGCACGACTTTTTCCTTTGTTTTGTCTGTTTCTCACAGACTCTTACGACGATCAGACTAGCAATGGGATAGGTGAAAAAAATGGGAGAGCCTCGCGGTGGTAGCAGATTTGTCCGATGGAAAAGCGGTACACTTCTCCACCCCATGGTCTCTGTTTTTCGTTCATACTTTATGTACACATCAGTGAAAGTACCCGGAGTACGGGGCACAATCAGTGAAACGTGACTCTACTCGGCCTTTAATCCCTTCCAGACCTGGCGGGGGGTATAATGACTAGTTGTTGATTTCTTGGTCCTCGAGAGAATAAGGTAGAAGCCCCTCTCATCACCGCAGCTAGGTCACACTCGTTGTAGTCATGAGGAGGCGATGACTCGTATTGGGTAGATAAAGCAACTGACAGATTAAATGCGTCCCCAGTGCTGAACCAGCAAATGTTGCAATCTGTATCCTAGCAAGCCGGTTCATGGAAATTGTCGTCAGTAAGCCTAGCTACACTATATAGTGATGTTTGAGGCCTTGTACTCACGAACAAATTACCGGGTTTCGCCTGCCTAATCAGTTGGCCCAAACTTGGGCAGACGAGGGTGTGCACTGTCCAAAACTTCACCAACACGGTGAAGATTCTGCCGACATCAACTTCGGACCGTCATCGCCCAAGCTGTCCATCTCGTCGCCATGGCACCCGAAAGGGAGCTTCACAAATTTCCCAAGGGAGAGCGTTGTGAGTTTTGCGGCTCTCGAAAGTGGTACCTCGAGAACGGTCTGAGATACTGTGCCAAGGAAGGCCATCAACTTCAGGTTTGCCCAAGCCGCATTCTGCGTTGTTGAGGCCGAAAGACATCTTACACACAATCACAGGGCTATGTAGAATTCGACCTTGGCGATGATGATTTCGGCCAGAAGGGTCGTGTGTCTCGCAAAGAGAAGCAAATCAAGGAGCGCGTCAAACGGGTCCTCACCGGCCAGCAGGCGCGGGACCTTTATCTCGAATGCCTTCAGCTTATACTGAGAGAACAGATCCTCTGGCTGGTCACGAAAAAGAATCATAAGGCCGAATTAGAAACGGTGGTCCGCGACCTCTGGGATCTTCGCATCTGCGGAGCTGCGACTGCGATCCACGACGACTCGGCTTCGGAGGGTGAGCCCTCGTTATTCAGCTCACAGCTTGACTTCACGCAGGATGAGCAACCTCCCACTCGTACCAAGAGGGCACAAATCTGGACTGCTGAAAATGGCGGCGAATGGCCAGCTCCACGGCTGATGGATACCTTGGGCCTTTGTTTCCTTGGATGCATGCTTCTCAGGATACCAACACGGATTGGTGATCTTGCCAGATGGGGGAGGGCTGGAAGTATCCCCTACAAACAAGCTGTACGTTGAAGTGATCGAAAATGTCTCCAATCTTTGTTAACTATCAACAGTATCGGCGCCTGCCTCAAGAGATGCGCGACAGATTACCGCCGTGGTATACAACGCCGCTCAAGTCGGCGCATTTAACTAAGTTCGACCAAGGCGAGCTCCATGCCTCGGTCCTGAACCTCGCTTTGTCGTATCATCTCAACTACGGCATGGTCTTCCCCCCGCTCAACGATGTCCTAATAACATTGCAGTATCTCCGCGAGCTGGGCTTGCCCAGTAAGACCTACATATTTCCTGACGGCGCCCTTAGACTAACTTACGGCTTACAGTTGAGACGATGGCCATTGCTCGTAGAATACCACCGATTGCCAATCTAGCCTTCAGTTTCCCGCTAGAGAAGACTCGAATACGGGTTATACACCAGCCGGAAGTCCTTCTTGTTGCTATTCTCGTCCTGTCAACCATACATTGTTTCCCTTTTGAGGACTCTGGGCCCTCCGCCCGAGATGAGAACAACTTCCTAGTACCGGAACTCGACTGGAGAGAATGGAGGAGGATCATGGCACCGGCTCTGAGTCCAGAACCGGTTGAACCTAGCGTTGATTACGCCAACGTTACGGCGTCACAGATAATGTCGATGGAGCCGGGCGAGCTCAACGAGTACTTTGCACACCTTTCGCTGCTTACCGAAGCGCAAAGTAGACAAGCCTATCATCCCGCCCCTTAAGCTCAAGAACTAACAACTGCGCAGCCGAGGAAACGATGCTCGCGAGGTACTTCCCTGTTAATGAGCAGCCTCCCAAGCAAGCAGTGTCCGAGGTCCCCGAAGATGAGACGGTTGTGAGGTTGCGCACAATTCAAGCACAAGCTGCGTTGTTTGCCGACCCGGCCGAGCAGGACAGGCAAGGAGAGGGAAGCCCGCGAAAAGGCAGATACTACTCCTACAAGTCCGAGGAAGACTTGCCGCCGGTAGGCAGAGATTTCTTCAAGCTCGCGGCTCGGCTAGCCGGGTTATCAGTTCCTATGCTTGTGCGGGCAGTCAACATGCTCGAGGCCCACATCGTGACCTGGCAAAGGGAGCAACGCAGGGCGGCTAGCGAACGTCGCGAGAGATCTCGGTCGATCATGAATATGGATTCAGAGACTGGGCAGCCCATATCTGCCGAGTGATGATGCTCTCTGCAAGAGCTGTGTCACAATATGCAGTTCCTGCAGGGCTCGGGCAGGTAAGTCTTATTAGGCTTGAGCTGAGCAAGCATGGAAATGTGTAGGAGTCATGAATTGGTAGAAACACAAAGATGCCCAAAACAGAAAGAATCATCAATTGCTTCTTTACCCTGGTGTCTTTTCCAAGGTGAGCAAAAAGGCATACCAAATGCTGCAGGAATGGCTGACATTTCCTATCCCAGTCAACCTCGACACCTCGAAGTGAAGTCATCGCAATCCTACAGGGCACTCAGTGAAGTGACGGGTGTGGGGCGGGTGCTGCGAGATTGCAGAGGGCCATTCCCACAGGGCATACGCCTTCGCGTAGCCGGGAGGCCAACTTTCGCACCCGCCCAAACGCTCGGGCCAGGTGCATTTCCGCGTGCCCTAATTAGGGCTTGCGGTTTCTCTTCTGGCCTTGCTGCTTGAACACCATTCTCAAGCGTCGCCCCACCAATTATTTGCCGCGATCACCAGAACTCATCGGTAACAACAGCCAGTTCACGGACGTCGGCAAAAGTAAGTGATGAGAAATCCCCATGTTGACGGCTTATGTAGCGCGTTGTCGCTTTGCTCATTTTGAAATGGCGATGCTGACGATTCCTTTCTTGCAGTGCAGATGTGAGCCGCCCCCGAATCAAACTCCCGCCGCGCTACAACTTTTTCCTTGCGACGAAATATCCGAAGACGCCGAGGTGCTGATGATGATGGCTATAGTTTCGTGAAGACCCTGACGGGTAAGACCATTACCCTTGAGGTTGAGTCCTCGGACACGATCGACAATGTCAAGTCCAAGATCCAGGACAAGGAGGGCATCCCCCCCGACCAGCAGCGCTTGATCTTCGCCGGCAAGCAGCTTGAGGACGGCCGCACCCTCTCTGACTACAACATCCAGAAGGTTCGTTAGCCATTGCATATTGAACGTCAAGGAAGAGGGGGAACTTGTTTCTGGACATTTGAGGATCGCTGGTTTTCACATGGGTACGGCTACAGAAGCTGACGCAAATAACAGGAGTCCACTCTCCACCTGGTCCTCCGTCTCCGTGGTGGTATCATCGAGCCCTCGCTCAAGGCTCTGGCTTCCAAGTTCAACTGCGACAAGATGATCTGCCGCAAGTGCTACGTAAGTGGCCTCCCACCAACTGATGCCCGTTGCGCGTAACGCAGTGAGGAAACCTAACACCCAACCTACAGGCCCGTCTCCCTCCCCGTGCGACCAACTGCCGTAAGCGCAAGTGCGGTCACACCAACCAGCTGCGCCCCAAGAAGAAGCTCAAATAGACGATTTATCATGGTTGCGGCGTCACGGGTTCTGGCATTCTGGAGAGGATGGCAGGGATACGAATTTTCCTGGGCTTTGTGGTAGCATTACATTCCATCGGCAAGCAGTTCTACGAATAAAAACTGAATTGGTCGCCCTCCTACCTCAAAGTGTCAAAAAGGGAAAACAAAAGGGAAACACAACCCCGGGACTGTCGCCTTCGTTCTGCATCATGGGTTTCAGTGTCGGGAGGCTGGGAGAGACAAAAAAATCGTTGGCGTGAGAGCGCACCTGGGCGTCCTGAGTGCAGCATATGGGGATGCTCATGGGCATGAGAGACGTACTATGATGGATGCGGGATGGTGATTGACCTGCCTCACAATGCCTCATTGACTACAGTGGAATACCAGCACCGTAGCGAAATACAGAGCCTCAGACCCAAAAATGACATCCATCTGCAAGTGAGCCCTTACGCTTTTTAATTTTACCAGATGTCCAACATTGCGACCTCATGTTCTCATCAAGAGGTTAGGTGTGCGTTGCATAAGTGGAATTCTCTAGTATCCGCATTAATGCAACCACTAGCATCCCTCCTGCAGGGGGGCAAGTGCGCGCATCTCTTAGTGGGTCGCTCTGGGCAGGGAGATACAGTGCCAAATTGCATATGTGGGATTACGACACTTGTCCCAAGCTTCAGGTACACGTTACGGCTCTCTAGACAGAGCTTATCCCACGATTTCCCGACATCGACGACGACCTGAGTGCCCACAACTGCACAACAACGAATACGCAGACACGGATTCGTCCTGAACCAGTAGCGACCTTATTCAAGCTTCAAAGAGCCGCCATGTCGCGTTCCGGCTCAGGTTACGACGCCGTCGTAGACGTCGACGATGAGGTTAGAGCTCCCTGTCATACATCTCTTCCAACGATCAACTGACAACGCCTCCGCAGGGTGACCTCGGCCACACCGACCTCCAAGACGATCTTGAATTCCACAGCTCAAACTTCCAGGACTCGACGCCGGGGGCCCGCAAGCGCCCGCGTCGGGCCTGCCTCCGCCCGCAACGGCGTCGTCCGGGTCCTCGAAGCGCTTCCTCTGGAGTATCAGTTTCTATGCCCAATACTTTGACGTCGACACCTCGGCCGTTCTCTCCCGCTGCTGGGCGGCGCTATACCCGCGCGCCAACTTCCTCGACGTCCTCGAGGGTAACCCAGATCTCTACGGCCCGTTCTGGATCGCCACGACCGTCGTCCTGATACTCTTCCTCGGCGGCACCATCAGCCAGTACGTCGCAAGCACCGGCGCAGGACCGTTTGCCTACGACTTCAAGCTCTTGAGTGGTGAGTTTACTGATACACCTCGTCGACTGTCTCTTGTGGTGACTACGGACCGACGCTAACATTTCCCAGGCGCCGCCGGTCTCATTTACGGCTATACCCTCTTCGTCCCCGTCGCGCTCTACCTCGCCCTGCGCTACTTCGGCTCCGACTCTGCCAACCTCCTTGAACAGTGGGCGCTCTACGGCTATGCCAACCTCATCTGGATCCCCGTCGCCATAATCAGCTGGTCGCCCATCAACATCCTCAACTGGGTCTTCGTCGCCGTCGGCTGCGGCCTCTCCGTCGCCTTCCTCCTCCGGAACCTCTACCCAGTCCTCAGCGCCACCGACCGCCAGACGAGCAAGATCCTGCTCGTCGTAGTCGTTGCACTCCACCTCGGCCTGTCGCTCGCTATCAAGATCCTCTTCTTCGCCCACGGCAGCCCCGTCGCGAACAAGGACCCGGCGGCGCAACCGCCCGCCGCCGCGCCCCCGGCCGACGGCCAACCTCCCAAGCCCGAGTTCTTCTGAACTTCGTTGCAAGAAATCGCCAAATAGCCTTGCAGTCGCCAGAGGAGCAAAGGAATTGAGTGTACCATCGGGTTTGGACTGGGAATCGGAAGAGCCATGTTATCCGCTGGAGCGGGAAGGGTTTTCATGTACCATTAATGTACAACGAATATCATGATCGAATGGACCGTCTATCCTGTGCCGTGCCATGTAGCAACCTCAAACCCCCGTACCCTGCTCGTCGCCCTCTTGACTCTCCCTTTCTGTGCCCGCCACCATATCACTCCTGCCCGGGCCCCTTACCGCCCCTCTCGACCTCGCCGTCATGCTTCTGCCAGTCCAGAAAGCTGCCGGGATACTCCCCTACCTTCGTCCAGCCCGCCTCCCTTGCCAACGCCGCCATCGCACGGCTCCGCACGCCGGCCTTGCAGTAGAACACCAGCTCCGCGTCCTTGCCCGGACGCGGGAACCCGTACCGGTCCTCGAAGTCTTCCTCGGAGATGTGGAAGCTCTCGGGCGCCGTTACGACGGGGATGTTGATTGCCGAGGGGATGCGACCCGTCTGCTCGAGCTCGCCCGGTTC
>JAIMZG010002020.1:0-10296 GCA_020466075.1 Colletotrichum coccodes
ACCCCGCCCCTTTCCAATATAATTAAATAATGAATTATATTTTAATTAAACATTTAGTTTTAACCAGCTTACAAAAAACACTTATTATTTTATTAATAAAACTAAGAACAGTCTAAGTTCTTTTATAATATGGACTGATAAACTCTTTATAGCTGGTCATTCCAGATAAATTCTATGAGTGATAATTGTTTTGGGTCCTTGGTCCTGCAGGCTACAAATTTGAATCTCCGGTCTGCCTGCTGGAAAAGCTCCTGCCACTCCAATAGAGTACGTTCTTTCCCGTTGAACAACGCCATCATTGCCAAGTCATAACTTCTGCAGTTGAATGAGTCAGTGAGAGTTTATGAAAAGCCGAGGTCCGAAGTATAAAGGGCAGCAGGTGAAGAAAAGGCAAGCAGATTACGCAAAACGTGTCAGACGTAGAAGAAGCCCAGCTGAAGAGACCAGGGAAAGAAGAAGAGAGGGACTCTAAGGAAGGACTTGGGGCGAGCTCACAGCGCAGCTTTGATTACTTCACAAGGCACGGTACCCGCCCTGGGTACTACCAACTCGTTCAACAATACTCTCGCACCGGAACGCAATGCCGGGATGAGGCCGCGTATGATCTTCAGCGCGTTATCGTCGCTCCAGTCGTGAAGAATCCAGCGGAAGAAGTATATGTCGGCGTCCTTGACCGGCTGCGGGGAGAAAAAGTCACTACAACGCTGCGGTCAGCCAGAGATGTCTTTGCGGAGGCGGGCGTGCAGAGTACTTACTGGGCCATGAACCGCACTCTCTCCCGAAGCTCGGGAGCGAGACTCTCCTGTCCCTTCTCGCAGTTCTCTTCCAAATCCTGTACGACAAAGCGCGCAGTAGGGGCTTTGCCGGCCGCTTGAACGGCCATTGCTCCTCTTCCGCCGCCAACATCCACTATCGTCAGTCCTTCAATCCGGATCTCGCCGAAAAACTCGCTCAGCAAGGCGTCCTCGTCGGTAAATTCGTGCGTCATGGCGGCGTGGAACCGTCTTGCGACCTCGGGCTCTTGCGAGTGGATCTGCCACAGGCTCTTCCGCCGCGACAGTGCTATCACGGCGTCCCCGTCCTCTGCGGCAGCGTCCACGAACGCAAGGTCGCGGTCCAAGTTTGCCAGGGCGGAGCCCGTATCCTTGGGATCCAGGCTGCCGGGAAACCGCTGCAAGGCATCGCCCAGCCTCATGCCCGCGGGCAACATATCGAGCATGCCGTACGTGACGAGATCCTTGACGGGGGGCAAGCGGACGAGCAATGCCGACGTCAGCGTGTGGGCCACGAGCCCCTGAGAGGGCTCGCAAAAGATGCCGTGAGTGGCGGCGTGGCGCAGGATGCGGCGGACATAAGACTCACCGAGCTGCGGACGCGTCGCGGCGGCCACGGAGGCGAAAGGCGTTCCCGCAGCGCCGCCGGCAGGCTGCAGCGGCACCAGCTCTGCCAGCCGCAGCTGTATGACGAGTCGCAGGATCACCGGCCTCGTCCAGTCGACGACGAGTGGGAGGACAGGGCCTCCGACGAGCTCGCGCAACTCCTGGCATGCGGCCATCGTCTTTTGTCGCGACTGCTCTGCCGTCGTGTCTGGTATGGGCATCCAGGGAGGGCTGTTGATGTCGCTGTTCTCCGTACGCTCCGATAGTCCATTCTCCTGTAAGTAGGCGTCGACGACGGCCGCATGCTCGGCGATGCTGCGGGCAAGGTCGATAATTCTCGAATTTGAGGCCATGTTTCTCCGAAAATGGGTTGAAAGATCACGTCTATTTTGGCCTTTGCAGACTAGGACCGAGTTGGAGGTATTGGTGTTTCTTGATATTTTAACGGCTGAATACCGCTGTGAAGTCCATTCTGGCACGATTTTCTATGTTATGGTTTGCAGACCACACCTCAGATTTGTTCGAGCCGCGGTCTGATGGCTCCAATATCGTCTACAACAAACAACATAAAATGAAACATATCGAAACCCACGTGAAAGCAGTGAAGCCGGGTCACCGGACATGCCATCAGCACTATTCGAAAAGAGTTTCACATCCTGAACACGTAATTTACAGTTTACCCTTTCTGCGTAGAACCTGCACTGGATTCGCTTAATGTCATGCAGCGCAAGGACGGGCTGGCTCAGAAAGCTACCTCATAGCAGCACGATTGAGGGGTATCAATTGCTGGTGATTAAAATTCCATCATCTGTTTCTATAAGTCAACTTCATCCTACGAGTTCTTTTAGTTTTTTCCCCTCTTCTATATCATTGGGCGAATATGCTATAATAGCAGCTGTGAAGTAGCATATTTTAAATGCAGCGTGTTGCTCAATGCTTATATTTACCTCCGACACGTAGTGTCAAGATCCGAGGGTTGGTGTAAAAAGCGTCGGTTAACTTTTCGTGATTAGTGGGGAGGGGAGGGGAAGGTAGATGCTTACGGAGATTAATTAACATATTTAGTCATGAGAAAAGCGTGTGATTTGCGGGGGTTACAAGGAACGGGAAAGACAGTGTCTATAGCTTGAATTAAGGAGCAGTGGTTTACATGAGATGGAAACCTAATATGTAGGGTTTGATCCCCAATGGCATTGGGTGTGTATGTGTGCTTACGGACGAGGAGCTTCTTAGCTGCTAGGCTCATTTGGGAAAGCGACTCGGAAATCGTCATTCAGTCTACGGTGCTATCTAGATTTGCGGGCTTTGCTATACCTTGCCATACATGTTGCAGGTCCGGGCTACTTGCTGCTGAGGACGACTTAGCTCTCGAGGTCACCATAAAGGGACGTCACTCACAACTAAAAGACACAAATAGATGCACACCGGACTGTAAAGCAGACAAGGGCAAAAGTAGGACAAAGTAATACATCCCCTCGACTTCGTTATTCAGTCCTTTTTACGCACTCTGAGCAACCGTTTGTCGTTGGCCATGCTTACCAACCCAGCGTACAGCATGGATTCAACAACAAAGCCCAATCGTGACGGCAGCGGGCCGGGTTGCGTGCTTCCAGACCTACCAGGGGGGGGTCAAAGCGACAACGACGCGGCGCGGAGTATTGGATGGCAGGAGGAGACGACAGCCGCAACCAGAACAGAGATCAACACGGCCTGGTGCGTATTGCTCCATTTGTATGCGAACCGCGACGACGTCTATTTCGGCTGCAGGCGCGGTGTTAATGGCGGACGATCGACGTACACCGTCATTTCCTGCACCATCGACGAGCTGGACACGTTGGGAGATGTCGCTGCCGCGATGTTGCGGCATTTGGAGGAGAGGCGGGAGCGGGAACAACCTCCGTCTCCGCCGGTCTCTTGGAACACGGAGACGCGGTTCACCATGCACCATGGCGAACGCGGCGACGAGCAGCGAGGCGGCGCCGTGGAGCTGCTGCCCCCGGGGATGGACCTCGCGCTGGATGCCTTGGAGGATCGGGAGGGCACCGTCAGCATCTACAAGATGACGTACCGGCCGAGGCTCATGTCCGACAGCGAGGCCCAGAACGTCGCAGCAACTCTGAGGGCTATCATGGCCCGTCTGCGCGCCGATCCCGACCAGCCGGTTGCCGCCCTTGGCCCCAGCGAGAGGGACGTCGAGCAGATGGTGTCGTGGCACCCGCACCCCGGCACTGGCGGGCTCGGACAACACTCGGGCCTGATCCAGGACGTCTTTGCGGAACAAGTCCGCTGCCGGCCAAACCAGTTGGCCGTCGACGCGTGGGACGGCCGCATGACGTACGCGGAGCTTGACGAGGCCTCGGACACGCTCAAGGAAAGGCTCCGGCGGGAGGGTCTCGCCCCTGGCGCGGGCGTGCTCCTGTGCTTCGAAAAATCGGTGTGGATGTCGGTCGCGATGTTGGCCGTTCTCAAGGCCGGAGGATTCTGCTCGAACCTGGACCCGGATTATCCGAAGCGCCGCGTGCTGCAGATCGCCGAGGCGACAGAGGCGAGGCTATTGCTAATTTCCGAGGCCCAGCTGAGAAGGCTCAGGGGCTATGGGATACAGCAACCTCGCATGGTACAGGTGCCGAGCGGCGAAGCAAGTCCGCAAGACGGCGCATATGGCGACAAAAGGCAGCAGCAGCAGCAGCAGGCGCGGCCTTCGCCCGGCAGCACGGCCTTTGTCGTCTTCACGTCCGGGAGCACGGGCGTGCCCAAAGGCATCGTGGTCTCGCATGCCAATATCTGCACCGCGGCCGCCGCGCTCGGGGACGCTTTCGGAGTGGACGGCTCAACCCGGACGGTACAGTTTGCCGCGCACTCGTGGGACGTGAGCGTGCAGGACTACCTGGGCTCCCTGTTACGCGGCGCCACCGTCTGCGTCCCGTCCGACGACGAGCGTTGGAACGATCTGGAGGGCTATGTGGCCAGAACCGGGGCGAACTGGGCGCACCTGACGCCCACGGTTGCGCGAACGCTTCGCCCTGCAGAGATGGCGCAGCACCTGCGGACACTCCTCCTGGTGGGAGAGCCGATGGGCGACGCAGACATGGCCGGCTGGGTCGACGCCGGCGTCCGGACCTTCAACGTCTACGGATGTACCGAGGCCACGTGGGTGCAGGTCACGACACCTAAGCGCGGTGCGCGAATCGGCCGCGGCCACATCAGTGGTTACGGGATCAACACCAGGGTTTGGATCGTCAGGAGAGGAAACCGGGCACTCAGCCCGGTTGGTTGCACGGGCGAGATATGGCTCGAGGGCCCCAGTAGGTGATCCCAATCCCCCTCCTTTCTTTCTAGAATAGTTGGACCGCTCATTAACACCCGTGGCGCTCAAGCGGTCACTCAGGGCTATATCAACGTCGACCCGGCTCTGGTCCGGGAGAGCTTCCCCAACAGCCCAGAGTGGGCGCAGAGCCTCCGGCTTGCCAAAGTCGGCACCGGATTTGGACATGGATTTTACCGTACAGGCGATCTTGGCCGTCTCTGCGCCGACGGGGCCCTAGAGGTGATGGGGCGCACCGACACCCAGGCAAAGCTCGGAGGCCAGAGGCTCGAGCTATCCGAGGTGGAGCACCATCTGCGGGAGGCATCGGCTTTCCGCGCCGTCTCGGCTTTTGTGCCAGAGGCCGGGCCCTTCGCCGGAAGGTTGACGGCCGTCCTGGGAGCTCTGCCGCCGGGAACACCAAGCGCCGAGGGTCACCAGCCTCTAGAGCCGCAACTCGGACGCTGCTCGCCCTCCGTGGCGGCAGACATGGCGGCAAAACTGGGGAAGGCCCTGCCGAGTTTCATGGTGCCCTCCGTGTGGCTGAGCATCTCCCACTTCCCCATGACATCCTCAGGGAAGTTGTCACGCTCACTGGTCCTGAACAAGATGGAGGCCATGGCCGGGCAGCCCTCCGAATTTGTTGGAGACGAGAGCATCTGCACATCAGACGTTCTCGCCGAGACGCCCCCTCCCGATCCCAGTCGCGGAGAAGAGGCCTTCCTGCAGCAAGTCTGCGCTACCGTCCTGGGCATGGAGCCGGCGACCGTTGACCTCGGCCAGTCTTTTGTACGGCTGGGGGGCGACTCTATCCGGGCGATGCAGGTTGTGGCACGATACCGGGAGGTCGGCAAAGGCATGACGGTCAAACTCCTTCTCACCAGCCCGTGCCTGCTGGAAGTGGCCGCCAAGGTCAGGGGCCTTCACGATGTAGTACATGTAGTGGCGGACGGGGAGAGAAAGGACGGGACGGAACACGGATCTGGCGGGCAGCAAGCAGCAAGCAACGGTGTTGTTGGCAGACCGGCGTCATGGCGACAGATCCCGGGCATTAGCAAAGCATTGTTGGCTCTGCCCACCGTTCGCCGCCTCGAAGACGTGGAAGATGTGTTCCCGCTATCCCCGATGCAAGAATCACTGGTGCTCAGCCTCGCCCGGCTGGGGGGGCGGTTCTACATGGATGAATTTCTCTGGGAGCTACGGGCCGCCGACGGCTCCCAAATCGACCCGGAGCGTCTCGAGCAGGCCTGGAAGGCGGTGGTCGCGCGCCACCAGGCACTCCGGACCGTGTTTGTTGACGTCGACGTTGACGCTGACGCCCACGACGAGGCGGCGGCAGAGGCGAGCATGCCGCTTCATCAAGCAGTCTTGCGACGAGGCCCGGCAAGCTTCAGCCGGGCACGGGCTGCAAGCGACGACGATGCACGGCACGTTGCGCGGGAGTCCCCCCGCATGCTGGACAAGTTGAAGTTGAGCCATGGCCAGCTCATCCACGCCGGGCTCCCAACGCACAGCATGCTGATGGTCTGCAACGGCGCGTCCGACGAAGGACAAGGTCGTGGCAGTGGCAGGGTCTGGCTCAGGTTCGAGGTAAGCCACTTGGTGGAGGACGGCATGTCCATCCTGCCGCTGCTCCGCGACCTCTCCCTCGCGTACCGGCACGGGTGCAACACCGGCGGACCCGACATAGGACCGCCGATGACGCCGATGACGGCCGGCGCCGAGTTTGTGAGGCACACGCGCGACCGGCACAGGCGTGAAGCGAGCTTGGCCTACTGGAGCTCGTACTTGAAGGGGGTGGAGGCGTGCCGTTTCCCCAGCCTCATTGACTCGGACTCCAACTCGGTTTCCGAGTCAGGCGGAAGACGCGGAGAGCAACGCGAGGTGCAAGTGACGTTCGGCAATGGTACGCGCGGGCTGCAGCAAGCGGTGGCACGGCTGGGCATTACGCTGCCCACTTTCTTTCAGATGGTCTGGGCACTGGTTCTTCACTTGTACACGGGAAAAACCGAACTTGTCCTGGGCAACATCGACTCTGGGCGGAACGTGCCCGTCAGGGGCATCCAGGAGGCCTTTGGGCTCTTCATGGGGATGCTGGTCTGTCGAGTGGACCTCCTCCGCCGCCGTGATGATGTTGATGAAGAAGAAGAAGAAGGAGATGTCCATGATCATGACGACGACGGGGAGGATGAGAATGAGCGCGATCATAGCCCTGGCCGTACGCTTCTGGGCATCATGAGGAGGATCCAGCGTGCCGCGATCGAGGGGAGCAGCAAGCAGTCGTGCTCGCTCGCCGAGATGCAGCAGGCGGCTGGCCTGGTCCGCGACAGGAGCTCCGGGGGGCCGCTGTTCAACTCGGGCATCTCGTGCCGGCCTCTCGTCACGGAGGGGGACCAGGAGGACTTTGCGCTGCTCTTTACGCAGGTAGAAAACAGGGAACTATCAGAGGTGAGTCCCGGCCAGCCAAGAGATGTGCCCCTGTGTCCGTCCCTCGCCCAGTGAGGGAGCCATTGCATCAAAGGAGGATACTGACACGCCGCAGATGGATGTCGCCTTGATCGTAGAGACCGGCAAGGACGCGATGCGTGTCCACATCCAATATCAAACAAGCTTTATGAGCGACACGGCGGCGGCCAACGTCGCAGGGACGGTCGCCCACCTGGCCGCGGAGATACTACGCAATCCCCGGATGACGGCCCGCGATCTGGCCAAACCGAGCCCCCACGACCTCGACCAGATCTGGAGCTGGAACAAGGAGTGCGTGCAGCCCGCCGAAAAGGTGATGCATTACTTCGTCGAGGAGCGGATGCGGGCCAGCCCCGAGCGCGAGGCTGTTTGTAGCTGGGACGGCAATATGACGTACGGCGAGCTGGACCGAGCAACGCGATGCGTCGCCCAATACCTGATGGACTCATGCCACGTCGTTCCCGACAGCATTGTGCCCATCTGTTCGGAAAAGTCGCTATGGGCCATCGTCGCCATGCTCGGCGTCATGCGGGCCGGTGGGTGCTTCGTGATGCTGGACCCGAGCCACCCGGACTCCAGGCTCCTCTCTATCGTGGAGCAGGTCGACCCGCGAGTGATGCTGGCCTCGTCCAAGCAAAAGCCTCGTCTGGACCGCCTGGCGAGAGACTTGTCCAGCAGCGCCGGCGTCAATATCAAGGAGGCAATACAGGTCCGGGCCGTCACCGAGGACTGGGTCCGGCGACAGCTGGCCCGGGACCCGGCCGCGGTCGACGCCGCCATGTCCGGCCTTCCGGTATGCCGCCGCGTCCGGCCCGACCACTCCATGTACCTGCAGTTCACGTCGGGCACAACGGGGCTGCCTAAGGGGATCGTCATCTCGCACCGCAACTTCGCCACGGGCTTCGCGCGTCACTGCGCCATCTGCGAGGTGTGGCCCGACACGAGGGCTCTGCAGTTCTCGGCCTACAGCTTCGACTCGAGCATCGGGGAGATGCTCACGACGCTGACGGTGGGCGGCTGTGTCTGCAGCCCCTCGGACGAGGACCGTAACATGGACATCGTCGCCTTCATGGCGCGCACCCGGGTCAACTGGGCGCTGTGGACCCCTTCCTTCGCGTCCCTGGTCAACCCGGAGGACGTGCCGAACCTCAAGTGCATGTGCCTGGGCGGTGAGCCGCTGCCGCCGTCGCTCGTCGACAGGTGGTCGGACCGCGTCCGGATGGTCAACATCTACGGGCCGAGCGAGTGCAGCATGGCCGCGACGAACAACAGCCCCGTCACCCGGGACTCGTTTTCCTCCAACATCGGCCGGGCCCATCGCTGTGTGACGTGGATAGTCGACGAAAACGACCACGAGCGACTGCAGCCCATCGGGGCCGTGGGTGAGCTGTTGATCGAGGGTCCCATCGTAGCCGATCGCGGCTACCTGGACCGCCCTGATGCGACGAGCCGCGTCTTCATCGGCGCCCCGTCTTGGCTGCAGGTTGGCCGACACGCCCGGCCGGACGCCCGGCTGTACAGGACGGGCGACCTGGTGCGGTACAGCTCGGACGGCACCATCAACTACATCGGCAGGAAGGACACGCAGCTCAAGATCCACGGGCAACGCGTCGAGCTCGGCGACATCGAACAGCACCTGCGCGTATCCATGGCCCATATTCTGCAGGAGGCCTCTCCTCCCGTGGCCGTCGAGCTGCTCAGGCAGCAGCAAGAACATGAAGGATCCGAGGTGCTCGCGGCCTTTGTCGTTGTGGGCGCTGCCGCGCGCAGCAGCAGGCACGAACAAAAAGGACAAGATGCCCGGAGCGGAGGGGATCGGGATCAGGATCAGGATCACGTCGAGGAGGCCCTGGCTGCCTCGGATCCCGGGACCCTGGCCTCGTTCCGGTCTCTAGTCGAGCGGATCCGGCATTCAGCACTGCCGTTGCCGTCATACATGATGCCGCGCATCTTTGTGCCGCTCAGGGCCCTGCCTACTACCACGGCCGGCAAGCTGGACCGCCGTGCTCTTCATCGAATCGCTGCCAGCCTGGGCCGCCAGCGTCTCGTCTCCTTTGGTCCTCAAGCCGACAAGGACGACAAGAGCGATGCTGTCGCCGCCACTGATGCTGCTCCCGTGGCCGAACGGGAACGGGAACCTGGACCAGACCGGCCGAGAGAGCCCGAGGGCTCCATCGAAGACACCGTAGCAGCCATGGTTGCGAGGCAGCTCGGGCTGGAGACGGTCAGCATGCAAGATGACTTCTTCAACCTGGGCGGCAGCTCGGTGGCAGCCATCCGTCTCAGCGGCATGGCACGCAGACACGGCCTCACCCTGACCGTTTCAGACATCTTCGAGAAGCCCCGCATTGCCGACATGGTCTCCAAGATGCGTGCCCGAGCGGCGGCGGCGACGACGACCGCTGTCAACGGGGATTGCAACAATCAAAGCCACGGAGGCCCAGGGCACTTCGAGGAGGGCCAAGACGTGCCGTCGCCGCCGCCGCCGTTCCAGCTGCTCCGCAGCAGCGGCATTCTCCCGGACATGAGCAGCTCCACCGACGACTTCGTAAAGAGAGTAGCTGCCGAGTGCGGCATGGCTGTGGGCGAGGTCGAGGACGTGTTCCCCTGCACGCCCCTGCAGGAAAACCTGATGGCTGTCTCGACACGCCGGACGACCAACCCGCAGCCGTACGTCAGTCACCAGACATTCCTCCTATCCGACCGGGTCGACGTGGCGCGCATGAGCGCGGCTTTGCGAGCCACCCTGCGCAGGCACGGCCTGTTGCGCAGCTGCATCGTCTCCACGCCGCGGGGAGGCCTGCTGGTGATGGCCAAGGAGCCGGCCGCATCGCAGTGCACCACCCATCACCACGACGGTCCTCTGGGGCCTTGGCTGGAACAGCGGCAGAGACAGGTGCGTTTCGACTACGGCAGTCCGCTGGTGCATTTTGCGATCGTGCACTGCTCCGAGGCCAAACCCGAGCCCAACCGCAAGCACCGCATCAGCACCGGCCGGCCCGACGGTGCCAGCCGCAGATGTGTCCATGTCGTGTTCAGTGCACACCATTCCATCTACGACGGATGGTCCCTCCAGCTGATCTGGGACGAGGTCGCGTCGGTCTACTGCCAACCACTGCAAGGAGAAGGAGGAGGAGGAGGAGGAGG
>JAIMZG010002021.1:0-19661 GCA_020466075.1 Colletotrichum coccodes
GGGGGGGGGGGGGGGGGCGCGAGGGACGTGGAGTTGAGCGAAGGCGGCGGAAGGGCTAAAGCGACTCGTGACTTGACGGTGACGACCTGGCTGCATGGCGAGAGGCAAAATCGAGAGAAAAGAACAGAAGATTTGAGAGGCTGATGTGAAGAGAGACAGGTTTCGGCCGTCGAACTGATGACATCACTCGGCCGAGGTGAGAGGGCTCCGGGGTGCCTTGCCCAAATGCCCCTCTCAGTGTGTCAGGTTTCCTGCTGGGAAAAGAGTTTACGACGTGCAAGATGCGACGACCGTCGTGCTGGGATCACTCTTGGAGGCGCAGACAGGTGAATGATGGGAACACCCGCCGGAATGTTCCGCCAACCGTCACCGGTAAGCTGAAGGGAAGGAAGGGTTCAGGCCTCCAATAACCAGGCACAAGGTTAAGGGGGCAGAGAGAGTCAAGAGCAAAGGCAAACTCACAAAGGGCTCGTGGGTGTGTGGTTGAGGGAATTCACGGGGTGATACTTTGAAGCATGAGGCCCTGAGGGGCGAGGGATGGGACTCTACACGAAGCGAAGCGAGAAAAGGCTCCTCAGATCGCGGTACCTCGTTCCAGGGTCCCTGCATCGGAGACACAAACGACGTTGTGCTTCTTTCTTCCCTGCGCTTGCATGGTTTTCCGTTGCCGCGAAGACTGACCTCGGTTTCCAGGCCTGGTAATTGTTTCCATGGCTTTACTCGCCTCGTGCTGCCTTCTTACATATTCCAGTTCCGTCTCCCGTCTCCCGCCTCCCGTCCCAGTTGGACCCGTAGCGTTGGCCAGGCTAATGTAGGTAGGTAGTGTGCACCAAAGCACACTTGTACAGCGTCGCGTTCGACAGAAAGTTGGGTCGGGCGGTTGTTCTAATGTAGGAACGGGGCCGAGAGGGTCCTGTGTGAGTGGGGAATCAAGTGACAGTTGAGTTTTGGGGGCCTACCACATAGGGGAGGTAGGGGATCCTGTCTCTTTTGCGGACGGCGGTATCCCAGAATGTGACAAGACGGGATCGTGGCGGCTGCTGGTGATGGGGTTTTGGTGTCACCGAGACGCCACACCTTGTGAGCCTCTCGCTTCTCGTAGACAACATATAGCAACACGATACTCGAGACGATGGATAAGACAGACGACCATCTCGCGTCATGAGAATAAGATTCGCTCAGCCAACAATTCGCATGGTGAGCAAATGCCAGATGCATAATACGACAGAAGGCGGTGTCAGGTCAATGGAGGAAACGGTTAGGCGGGACGGTTCGTTAATGAATCGGTCATGGAAGAGAAAGGGACCGTCAACCCCCACTTCGTTCAACGTACCGCCTGCCGTACCCCCATACGGATCCGATTATTTTGTAGCGTCAGGTATTTGCGTGGTCCCCTGTGATGCCCGACGGACAAGAAGAGGGCTCCTTCTGCATCGCGGACTGAGGGGCGACATCTCAACGGACCAACTGGCGGAAGAATGTCAAAGACAGCATGGGAATCTGAATCCGCTTCGTGCTGGGCGCAATATCACCATTGGGCCCCTAGTCTCATGGCAGAGGCGGAGAAGGGAAAGGGGGGCCGCCGAAGCCGCCATACCGGCTGCAGTCTGCCGGGAGTGGACGGCGGGGACCATCGCACGCCAGTCAGGAGTCGAGCGTTGCACTTGGCAGTACGGATACAAGTGGGATTACTGTGAGCTCGAGAGTTTAGGTCAAGTTCCCGCTGAACTCGTCGTGAATGGTGGAGCTAGAGGAATCCCAGTCTTGACTCTTGACCTTGGAGGGTATGGCGTCACAGGCGCTGATCAGCCAACGCCGGCCGACAGGGGGACGGGTCTCTGGAGGAACTGAATGTATGCATTCTCATGTGGCGCTGTATGTACAGACACAGGCTGCGGTATCGTGTGGCACCCGCACGGAGACGCGGACGCAGACGTTGGCGGTCGCCGCAGCTTCATCTTGGGTGCTAGTGCCTCATGTACCCCGTGGTCACCTTCGATTCGAAGCCAAGGGGACGTATCTGCGCAGTTGTACAACACGTGGAGAGGAGGTGAGGGCGTTAGTGGTAAGACCAGCGTGGGAATGTTTGCTTTTGCGGTCCTGGCAGAGGTCATGCCCAATCTGCCATTCATGCACAATGCGGTTTTTGTATCCGTAGTGAAACATGGACGAGGAGGAGCAGAAGTCAGGGAATCGGCAGCATCAACGGTCGGACAACAGCACGAAGAGGACGATCGGGATGAGGGGAGATTTTCTAAATGAGCCAATACGACTCGAGGCAGAGAGGATGGCAAAAGTGATGGACAAGAAGGAAATGGGAAATGCGCAATAATCCTCAGCGAGCCGCATGCCAATTGCAGAGTTATCGGCAAGACTCGGCATCACCTACCTTTGGTGTGTCTTCTCCCACCCTCCGAGTGTAGGCAGGAAGAGGGAGACGTGATTGGCATCGTGGGATCTTGGAGGATGGACAACGAGAGTGAACAAGGAGGAGCAGGACGGCCGCCGGGTGGCACAGCACAGCACAGCACAGCACAGCAGATGGGGCGGAAGCGAGGGAAAGGAAGGAAGGGAGGGAAAAAAAATCGAGGCCGACAGTACGTCGACAGTACGTACCCAGACGAGGAAAGGTATCTTCATGTGGGGTAAATCAAGTGAGAAAAGGTACGTACCTTTGTTCGGGGCGACAAATTAGCGTCGCTATCTGTGGGGAATCGCAAAGCAGCGTGTGGGCAGAAGATCATGCCTCAGGTCTCAGGCCCAAATTGCCTCTTGGGGCCCAGGGACACACCGAGTCAAAGGATTCGCTGGCCTCGGTACGTGCCCCTGTGTGGTGCGGTCCTCCAAGTTCCCTTCGCGCCCAGCAGGCCTGACCAGGTATCGTTCTCGGCGAAAACGGCAAGCTACCTGTGCAATTCCTGTTGGGTGCCTCCCTGCTCCTCCGTCTTCGTGCATCCTGTCTTGTGGGCACCGTGGCACCGTGGCACCTTCCATTCCGACCAGGCACTTGGACGCTCTTAGCAGCCGGAGCCCGTTCAGATCTTCCCAGCAATGGCAGGCAAGAGAGATTCGACCGACAAAGGTACGTACCCGAGCTTACGGACACAGGCCGCCGCCTGGCATCCGCCGGTCTCAGTCTCAGGCGCAAACGATCACAAACACGGCGTCATTGCCCAGCGGGGGAGCCGATTGCGCCAGACGAGTGAGGTCGTCGTCGACTTTCGATTCCAGCGAGCCGGGTCGTGCTGATGTCGTGTGTCTGCCGGCGTGTACCTGTTTCTCAATGCACATGGCATGTAGGTTTTGGTTTTCTTTGCTGTGACAGCCGCTAGAGAAGAAGAAGTGAAATGAAGGAGGAGGCTGCCAGCCTCTCATTCTTGCATTCATCGTCAGCTCGTCCATCCAGGAAGTTCGATACCGGTGAAAAAGATAAAATAAAAAATAAACTAGAAAATAAAAACTGAAAACTGCCCGTCGGCTCCTGCCTGCAAAGGGCACACAGTAGCCAGCCACCAATCGCTTCTCTTGGCCCAAGACTCGACGACCCGCCGCCTGCTGGGTGCGCGGCACACGGTACGGGCAGGTACAGACACGGATACCGACCGTCTTCAGCTCCGAATCCTCCAACATTCGCTCCGCTCAACTCTTCGCACAGTACCGACCGAGCGAGTCTACGAATAGAGTACACTGTTGTCCGTATTCCCTACGCATACAGCACGGCACACGACACCACGAGACACAGAGTTGCAGACGCAAAACAGCCGACGACGCAGGCTGCAGCGATCGAAACGGTTGCGATAGCATCATCCTTCCCCACACCGCTTCGCCCTGACGGAATCGCTGTCCAGTTAGCAGCCCTGTTGCGGGTTCCGTTGCCGCCCCTGTCCCCCTCTCGCCACCCCTGTCGTGGTCATCATCATCACCCACCACTACCCTTGGACGACCCAAGGCTACGACCCCTTGACGGTCGACACACCCCCGTCCGACCCTTACCGTCGTCCCTCGACATTGGGTGAGAGAGAGAGAGAGGGAGGCAGAGAGAGCGAGAGAGGGAATCCACCATCCGATCGACACCAAAGGTCCAACAACGGCCATTCACAAAGAGCGCATCCCAGCCATAGCGAGGTCACGACTGGTCCTGGGTACCGCAGATCGCGACAAAGTTGGCCGCCTGTGAACGTCAACTTTCGAACCAAACCCACTCGGCCAAGCCAGCCATTTGCGACATCCTCCTCGTCAGGTCCGCCCGATCCCATTCTTCCCATCCGAATGTGTACGACCACTGCTGCTGTTACGACTACCACGACCGTCGGCGCAACTAAACGCTCGGCTTCCCTACCGTATCTTCGCAATCCCGTATTACTCCCACGACATTCCCACCCTCTCAGTCACCTATTCTCTGGGTCTCTCTTCTCTTTTCTCTCCCTCCTCAAATTCCGATTGCCATTCGACCCCCACCTCGAAGGAGCAACAAAAAACAGTAATCGGCGCGAGTCGACCTGTCCAAGAAAAACCCTCGCGGCCAACTGACAAGGAACAGAGAAGAAACGAGAGAAACCCCCGAACTGGAGAAAGGACGAAAAAAAAAAGGCTGCCCAAATACCCACCCACACCCACGAGACCTCGTCTCCCCCCCTTCTAATTCCCCCCATTCATAATCGTACACACTACTCCTACTACTACCCTTTGCGGCCCACCGCGCCTTTTTTTACTCTCTCGTTGACTCGGCCTATTCCTTTTCATCTGCGCTCTCCCACGTCTCTTTTTCCCTCCTCTTCCCGCCGCCGGCTGTGTCCCTGCCCTTTGAGACCGGTAGGACCCTACTTGCTTCCGGAATACAAACCACCAGCACCCCTACGGACCGTACTAGTCCACGCCCCCGTATACACCACTACCACACCCGCACATCACCGCTACCAGTACCGCCTTGCCGCCTTTGTAACCACCTGACTCTCCTTTCCCGCCATCCTCGACTCCTCTCCGCCACTGTTCGCCAGCTTCCAAGAGCCTTGACCCTGTTTACACTACATGGTGGCAAGACCCCGTTTCTCAACCTGCAACCCGGTGACGGAGTCCCATTCAATTAAAACCATATTTGCCTTTTGAGCCGCCCTTTCGTCTTTCTGCAGTCAATTCTCCCACACATTTTGGCACCACGAACCGATTCATATCGCAACAAATTCGTACACTCTCCCACACCCACACGCATACACACACATACACGCACACATACACAAAACGACATACCCGGCCTTCACCGACATCCGACACTAGGCATTCCATATCACTTCCACAGCGACCAAACTCACCGCCGCAGAAATGGACAACGAACATCAAGCGCAGCATAGCGAACAATCGCACCTTCCTCCCCACATCGAGCGTTCCCAGTCGAGTTCATCATCATCCTCGGTGGATCACGAGCACGACGAGCACCAGATTCACCAGCCGACGCCGATCCGCCCTCGTTTGCCGAGCCGGAAGAGCAGCGGGCCACTGGTCGTGCCCCGCGACAGCTCGGCCGTCGGCCCCAACGATGCCGAGTTTGGACCGGACGACGTGAGGGCCATGAGCCCGCGGAGGACGAGCGAAGACATTGAGGCGCTTGGCAGAGAAGCGCGGGAGGAATTGAAGAGGTGAGGATTGCCCAACCATCGCGACATGACTCCTGCTAACAGCCTACGTTCCAGACACGCCAAGGCCCTCCAAGACTCCCTTTTGACTATTTTCAACCGTATTGAGGCCGTCAGAGAAGAGCACGACAAACTCGACAACAACAACAAGTTCCTCCAGAAGTACATCGGCGACCTCATGACGACGAGCAAAATCACCGCTGCCCCGAGCAAGGGCAAGAAATAAAGAGTCGCAGGTTCTGTCGCAAAGAGGAGGACACAACCGAACCGCACTGCCCGGGCGCCTGTCGAGATAGATCGACAACGCACTTGGCTTGCGACATCACGACCACCAAATCACGGTCATTAATCAGCCCCGTCGCCGGGACATGCGCACCCGGAACACTCCCAGGGCTGAACTTTTTCCTGGGATCTTTTTCCCTGGGGCATTCTCTATACAGCATAATCGGACACCGCCCGCGCAGGGCATGATACCCCTTTGTGGCCGAGCTGGCCTACAGCGTTATGCTTGACTCGTTTATGGCTTACGGCACGGACACGGTATTCGGAGCGGAAAAAACTTGCATCGGTTCGCGACTTGTACACTAACGATCATCATCATTCGGGGATTTTGACACCATCAAATGACACAACTGGGCATTGGACAGCATAAGGCGTTTCGGTTAATGGTAAGGGCTTCCGGCCTTGGGTTTAACGTTTGCATATTGTGTATATACCTCGTTGTGGGCGGGGAAAAGCGTCGACCTTCAATTGAACCACCAAAAACTTCTCGCAGTCAACTTAGCTGTTGTCGCTGACGTGCGATCACAGCGGGAAGGACGTTTTGTGATCGAGTGAGGCCGTCACTAACCGTTCGGCTTGATGGATTTGCGCGAGAAGCGCGCACCTACCCAATAAGCTCTCTGCGAACCAAACACGACACGCTGCGTCCCTCCACCTGTTCCGCGCCACGCTCGACGATCCACCGCTTGCGATCTACACAAGTATGCCGACGTCATTTGCCACCGACTACCGATTTCGCTCAGAGCACCAACCATCGATTGCACTTTGGGGGAAGAAGGCGGTCGCACAGGGGGGTTTAAGGGTTTGTCGGATGAACAGCAAAATATATCTCTTGCCATATACCTCGCGCAAGAGGGTACACGGATGAAGGGGCTCTCGATATTCAATAGGCGGCCGCAGCCACCGATGCGGACCAACTTCGATGCTGTACGGACGGGATGATTGGGCCTGATGGCAGAACATGCTGACGGGACTGACGGGCGGCGGCAATACCACGGACTTGTCGTTCCCTTGCCGGTCGTTGGAGGCTCAGCGCTCAGGGGCGCGCCCACTCGCCAGCCCGAGGATCTACTCTGTCGCAAAAAGGGTGTTGCTTCGTGTGAGGGAGATATGACGACATATTGGGGCTGATCAGTCTGACGAGAGCGGTGATCGGACCGACGCGGGGTAGCCTCAGGACGTTGCGGTATGCTGACGGGAGTGAGCGAATCCAACGTCCCCCCCCCCCTTTCCCATGAGCTGCTGGAGGTCTGAGATGGCAACCTCGATTGTTGTTTCAGTTGGGGCTGCAGTCACACGTGTGGCTCCGTCGCAACTCACATTTCATTATCTGAAGCCCAATCTAATGATGCGTTAATACACAGCTGCAAGGCGCTTGAACCAATCGGCTCGCTCCCATTTAGTTTTGTCACCGTGATGCCTGTGTTGATCGGCGTAATGCCGCGTGTGTGGTGAGAGGTTACATGTGCGGCTGCTGGGTGAGCTCACACGCCTTGGTCCGGTTACACAAGCTCTCATGAGGGCCGCAATCGAAACCGCTCGTCTCGGGTCGCACTGGCTCATGCGGCTGTCGGATGTCGGATTCACGGCTCATCGACATCGCCTGCTGGATACGATCAAGTGTCCGAGCTCGGCCCCCGGGACGGAGTAGACAGCGTCCTCGGGGTTATAGCTCGCAGGCGTATCTGCTCGTCGGATTCGAGGCCCCGATCGGATCGTCGGTCAACGCGTCGCCCCTGCGTCCTGTACATGGACGTGCGTCTTGCAGCGTAGGATCCCGTCGCGTTTCCGTCACAGTCAAGGCACACGCGAAGGGACGCGTGGTCCTCCGTTCCCGCGCACGCCAGATGTTCCACGACAATGGCCACAGCTCTCCTAGACAAGGCGAAGCAGGAATTCATCGACGCCATGGTGCTGGGCCGGCCACTGGCTCTCGACCCGGGACAAGTCGCTTTTGATGCTCCAGCCTTATATGAATTCTGGGTTTGGGTTTCTCCATCTCGCTCTGGGCTCTCGAGCTTGGAAAGCAAGTTCGGGTCTCAGAACCTCGTGACATCCAGGCCCGTTTGCGCGTCTCGACCGCCTTTGGACCTCCTGACCACGGCGTGTACTTGTGATATTGCAAGCACTCAGACTTGTAATTGACGACTACAGGTGTCGCTTCAATTGCCCTTGAGTGTGCCCCAAGCGTGCTACGTGTAAGTCTATCTATCCGCGGACGGCAGGTTCTCCGTTAGCTCTACTTGATTGAAGGCTGCCATTCCGTTCTCCGTCGAAGAAGCATCTAACTGGGATCGAGAACCGGAACAACTCATACATGGAAATAATTTGAAGAGACGAACCTGGGGAGAGACGGACGGTTACAAGCTTCAGCTTTGCTCGGCTTGGCAGATCTCTTGGCTGCTTGGCAAAGTGGACTATAGTGTTTCTTACTTGCCGCAACAGGCAAACTCCATCATTCAACCCTCTCGCGAGTTTGCCGTTTCGCCCAGGCTGCCCGCAACTTCAGAAATTGTCAACTTATAACTAGAAAATGTCTCTGTCTCGGACGCTCAGCTTCAGCTGGGCGGATCCGCAAAATTATCGTGTGATTAGTCATGCACTCGTTTTGGTTGCCGCTTAGCCGACACCTTATGTGGACGACACCACCGTGGTCATGAAGTCGTGCAGTAAACCTCTTCCGCAATTCGTGGCTGTCAGCGGCTCGACAACTACAGCGGAACCATGAACCGTCCGTCCCGAACAGACGAGCCTTACGAGGGGGAGGGCTACAACCAGAGCCCGAACCCCCTTTCCAATGACCTGACCACCAACGAAGACCTGAACGGGACCGTCAATGCGAGGGAGCTAGAGCCGGGGCAAGACGGAAAGGCTCTTCCCGGGACGGGAGACGTTGGTATATCGCGCTCCGATACCGATTGGGGAAAGGACGGCGTTGGCCCGGCGGCCGTCGCCGCATCGGCCAAGTCAGTTGGACTTGGTCAGCCCGGGGGAGAGGAGGCCCCCGCGGCCCCTCTCCCTACCTTCCTCTCACACCACCCTTCTCACGCAGGCAGAGACGAGGCCCCGACTCGTCAGGGCGTTCCCGGCCGCATCAAGAGTGCCGTCGTGAAGTTCGGTTCCTTCATCGGGCCGGGCTTCATGATCTCCGTCGCGTACAGTAAGGCCGCACGGCTTGTCCACCGGGAAGGCGAGGTTGACTGACATTCTCGTCTGCTGGATAGTCGACCCCGGAAACTACGCAACCGGCGTCGCCGCGGGGGCTACATACCGCTTCAGGCTCCTCTTTGTCGTTCTCCTGGCCAACCTGTTCGCCATCTTCCTGCAGAGTCTCTGCACGAAGCTCGGCACCGTCACTGGGCTGAATTTGGCCGAGGCCTGCAGGGCTTTCCTACCACGGTGGATGAACTATGTCCTCTACGTCTTCGCGGAGGTTGCCATCATTGCCACCGACATTGCAGAGGTGTGTTGTCCCGTGCAAAGTCGCAACGCATTCTCGAAGGGCGCAACCGGACGCTGAGCATGACTTGGTGAACTAGGTGATCGGCTTCGCAATCGGGTTGAATCTTCTTGTCCCCGCGATACCTCTGGTGGCAGGATGCGCCATCTCCATCCTGGACGTCATGATAATCCTCGTCTTCTACCGGCCCCACGGATCCATGAAAGGCTTGCGGATATTCGAGTTTTTCGTCGTCGGCCTGGTGCTGGCCGTGGTCGTTTGCTTCTGTATCCAGCTCTCGCTGATCAAAGACACGCCGGTGGGAGAAGTCTTCCAGGGCTACCTGCCGTCTCATGCTGTCGTCGAGTCGCAAGGGTTTTTCACCCGCATTCCCTGTTTTCCGAGGTTGGTCTGACGTTGCGCAGTTTGTACCAGGCCTGCGGCATCCTCGGGGCTACGGTCATGCCGCACAGCCTTTACCTCGGCTCCGGCATCGTCCAAGCCCGTCTACGAGACTACGATACGAAGCACGACCTGCTGCCCCCCGAAGCGGATGAAGTCGATCTCAATGGCGATGGTATCGAAAAGGGCTACTACGTCCCGTCTGCGAAAGCCATAAAACACTCCCTCAAGACCTCGACAGCCGAGCTGGGCATCTCCCTCTTCACGTTCGCCCTCTTCGTCAACTCCGCCATCCTCATCATCGCGGGAGTATCGCTGTTCGGCAACGAAGATGCCCCGGACGCCGACATCTTCAGCATCCACCAGCTCCTCACGGACTCCATCTCCCGGGCGGCTGGCACCATCTTCGCCCTGGCCCTCCTCCTCTCCGGCGTCTCCGCCGGGATCGTGTGCACGATCGCCGGGCAGATGGTCAGCGAGGGCGCGCTGAACTGGAGGATGCGTCCCTGGCTGCGTCGTCTTGCGACTCGGAGCATCAGCGTCACGCCCAGCATTGTCATCGCCGGGGCCGTTGGCCGGAAAGGCGTGAGCGAGGCGCTGAACGCTTCGCAGGTTGTGCTCAGCGTCGTCTTGCCGTTCGTCACGGCCCCGCTGATCTATTTTACTTGCCGCGACAAATACATGACTGTTCGCGATGGCGGGGCTCGGTTCCGGAACGGGTCCGACGAGGAGGCGTCGGAGAACACGAGTGGCACGGTCAAGATGGCCAACTCGTGGTATACCGCCGTTCTCGCGGTCTTGATATGGTTCCTCATGGCGGCGATGAATGTGGCCAACTTGGTTTTGCTGGGAAAGGGTGAGTGATTGAGTGAAGGAGGGGACGGAAGGATGCTCGGTGAGGAGTGTTCCTGCGAAAAAGGCGGAGATGAAGGGGCTGAGATGCTTGCATCTCTTTTTCTCATGCTTGGTCGTCTTCTGTGCATCTGTTTGTCTCTCGAACGCGTTTCTGCTTCCTGTTAGTTTTCCGCTTGTCAGCTTGCGTTTTGCCCAGATTACACTGTTCAACCAACGTAGTCTTCTCTTCTCACGTGAGGCTCAACCCTCACCGGACCAAACAAAGTTGCGTTGAGAATATCCAAAAAGTTACCTGAAAAATTGACGTCCCTTTACTGTGTTACGAGGCGCGTGCCCTTCCTTACCTGTTCCTGCTTTAGTTGCTCGGCACTGCCTCTGCTGTTGATCTCCCGCTACGGGTGTGCCACGTAAATAAAGAAAGATAAAACTGTTCGCAGCGGCAGGGGCAACAGGAGCATGAATAAATCGGGATAATAAACTGCCTAATTTAGCAACGCAAAATCGAGGTGACCTATGTGCAAAGATGCTGGAGCCTATGATGAGTGTATTAGCAAAAGTTCGCAACGATAACTGGGTCAGTATGAAAGTGTATCGGGTAGCCTGCCGCCAGTTGAGGTCTCCACGGCTCGAAGCTGGTGAAACAGCAGCAAGAGACTAGGAACACTTGTGGTGAACTTCACTGGGGAAGTTACTAAACCGTCAGCGCCAAAGACTTTTTCAGTCCGTGGCCTTCTTCTACACAGACCAGCCAGTCGTTGAGACATCCATTTCTCGGTCCGGCGACAGTGAAGTACATGCCGCCGAGACTCAAAGCCAAGCAACTTGACTCGGATTTATTTTCGAAAGAAAAAAGGCCGTAGGACTAGGCATTGATAGAATTGTGTTCCAGACTGTTCTCTGTGCATTCGAAGCATGAGGACCGGCCCAACTCCGTGGCGGTACAAAGCCGAGCTGCTCTCCACATGGAGGAATATAGTTTCCGCAGCATGACGTCGGCGAATGCAACTACTTGGTATAATACCACACATGGTTAACCTATGGAGGGCGGGAAAACCTTCATGGTGTCATCCTAGGATCGAAATGAAATTATTTTACCAACTCCAACTCACCGAGTCCAACCCCCTCTCTAGACTTCAGCTATCCTTGGCTCATAGCAATCGGCATCGACCCCGCAACATGTCTCATCTTCGTTATTACTCGTACGAGGCGTTGGCCAAAGGAACCTGGAGAAATTTAGTTACAACCAAGCTGTGCGTGTGGGCGACAAGATCGAATGCGCGGGCCAAGGTGTGTGTCATTGTTTCGCCTTTGCGAGAATGCATACTGACAACGGAACAAGGTGGATGGGACCCCAAGACGGGAGAAATCTACAGAGAAATCAATGCTCAAATCGACCAAGCGTTTGCCAACGTGGAGCTCAACCTGAAGAACGCTGGAGGTAAGGGCTGGGAGCAAGTCTACCGGGTCAACTCGTACCATGTCCCGATCAATGACGAGGCCTTGGGTGCCATGGTCAGGAACTTCAACAAGTGGATGCCGAATCACAAGCCCATTTGGACATGCGTGGGAGTGAGAGGTTGGGCGAAGACGACATGCGTGTAGAAATCGAGGTCGTCGCACACGACCCCGAGGGAGCTGCGAAGCCTTGAAACTTGGGGCTTCCAGCAAACCAGGCTAGTAGCATTGGGATGCAGACGAAGGATAAGACGAGGCTCTTCAAGAGACAACGACGATGAACGGTTCACAATGAGTGCGCAAACACGCCTATGAGTAACCCAAATTGTCAAATTCCCATTATTGTATGTCTTATCCACAATATCCAATATCCGCTGAACGCCATTCGCACTCATCGCTTTCCAAAGGTGCAAGACTCAACCGGTGGGGTATAGTCGCTTGTATCACTTACGCCTTGCCGGCCTGGACGAGGAGAGCGGCGTGCTGCTCGGGGTGGGTCTTCTCGACGTTGCCCTTGGCCATCTTCTTCATGAGCATGTTGGCGTCGATGTCGACCTCCTCGCGGAGAACGAGGCCGGAGGCATCCTGGATGATGCGCCACTTGCCGGCAATGACGAGGGTACCGACGGGAGGCTTGGCGTTGACGAGCGTGTCGACACCGTCCTCGAGGTTGGTGATGGTCAGCTGGTAGGTGGTCTGGCCGATGGGCTTCTTGTCGGTGACGGAGTAGGTGGCGGACTGGCCGAGGCCGACGGAGCCGGACTCAATGCTGTAGTTGATGAGGGCCGGGCAGAGGGTCTTGACCATGAGGTCGTGGTTGTGGATGGCGGCGAGGACCGCAGCCTTGTCAACGCCGGCGGGGACGGGGGTGGAGACGACGGTGGCAGGCATTTTTGCGGTTGTGCGGGATTGGGTATCTTGAGAAGAGATGGCGTGGATGACGAGTATATACTGTTTGTTGTATGTAACAAGAAGTGAAGCCTCTGATGTATGACGAACCAAGACCAGCCGCGACCTTCTTATATGTTTCTTTCCCCCTTCGCTCAGACCGACACACCTGATGAATTCGGGCGATTAGAGGCTTTTCCCCCTCCTCCCCCGCCCCCCCCATCAATTGTGATTAACACCACCGGAACCCCCAAGTGGGAGACTGGCCGTTGCGCCGCTGACGGTTCAGGACGGTATGGTTCGCGGGGGCGAGTAGCAGGAGACGCAGGCAGGGAGGCTAAGTGGCACCGGGCCGGCCGTGCCCCGACCGTGCTCCCGCCGAGCCGGACTTCGGGGCATCGAACTAAGAAACTTGAGGCTGCGCGCTAACGGACTCGGTTTCGTTTGTTCCTCAGGGTGAGAAGGAAGAGAGAGGCGGGTGTCCGTGGAGAAGTCCGCCGAGGGATTAGGCCCACGCCGGTGGGATTGGGGGAGATTTGCACGTTGGCAGCAAGACAAACTGATTCGGCCCAGGTTGTCTGTCTAACATAGCGTACCCAAATACTTCTTTCTCACGGTAGATGCGTCTTTTTCGAATCTGTTTCAAACAAAACAACGAATTTGATTTAGACTTGACTGTGCTGTCGCAAAGTCGCCGCTTGCGTCCCAAAGTTTTGGATGCGACGTACCACAATAATAGCGCTGCGGCATACCACTTCGTCCGAGACGTGCATCTCGCCGCATGAGCGCCGCAGGCACGCGTACCTCCGTGCCCATCCTCCCAGAATCAACAACAAGGCCGGCCTGCATTGATGTTGAGCGGGACACTGCCTGGTACCTGCACAAGCCAAGAGCACTGAGGTCGTTGCAGGCCAAGGAACCCTTAAATTTCGTCCCAACCACACTTTTGCGGGTAGCCATTCGAGGGTTAGGTCCGACCATCACATGTAAGTTTAGTCTCCAGGTAAAACTCAAGAACCGCCAAAGGGAGTCACAAAAGGGGCTTTGCCAATTCGTGCTAGCGTGTTCCCCGCTTGTCCTGTTGTGCTGTGTCCGGTGCAACTTGTGAAGCGCTGACATCAAGAAGAGATCTTGGCAGCCTTCCATTGCTCATTCTGTCTCCGCATAAGCTTCAAATCATTCCTGAATGAGGCAGATATATGCAACTGATAGGGCCACTAGGCCTGATGTCTTAGAAAGCGGTCTGAGTACCTCCATTGGGCGAGGCCACTTCGCTGGCTTTATCGGCATTGAGGTTCCTTGACTGCCCCGGAGCAGCGTTTGGTGTCGTCGGTGCATTGTCCCCACGCTAGAACGCGGACCCGCTGTCCGTCCATGTCTCTCGGCCATGGCGCTGCATTTCGTGGTTGTTCTGACGGCGGATGTCAGCCCCGGGGCTTTGCTCCATGTTCCAGCGCGTGCAACTGAGCTGCGCATGCATCCGTCTCCGGATTAAGGGTCCAGGTTGCTAAGATATTAGCGCGAGTCAGTCGCACGAAAGGATGCGATAGCGAGGCTCAGCAGACGCGCTCCGGGCTATCTGCTGAAAGTGGTATCATTGTCTTCCAACCGCTCGATAATGGCGGAAAGGATTGGTCAACCCGGTGACCCTTCGCAGGATGAACCAGCTCGGAGTCAATCCGCACGGACATCCTTTTCATTTTTTCATTTTTTTAGCTTCTATTTCGGGTCGTTTGCCGTCTGATCTCCGGGCCAAGAATTGAAGTGGTCTTACTCCAAGGGGCTAATAGTGCGCTCACCGCATCCCAATTACTTCCCATTCCCAATCAGCCTGGCTGGCCTCAGAGGTTCGGATACTCGGACATGTTCAGTTGTGGTAGAATCCTTCAGACTCTTCTGCCTGGGTGATGGCTCTGAGTAGACATGTTTCAAAAGGCGCATAGTCCAAAATGGACCCGCTAAGAGGTTCGGCGGGTGGTAACATTTACATATATTTTATTCTCCGGAATATCAAAAAAAAACTCACTCGAGGCTATGAGGGTTTTCCGTCGCAGTATCTGTCTGATGCTCGATCTTGCACCTCGGGGAGAAGAGTAGAAGCAATATTGGACACGGTACCGGTAGTGGTTACCAAAAGATTCCCGCTAATGACGCAGGGCGCGGAATTCATATTCCTCCCCCGCTCCTTAGTCAGCCGCTACTTGGGTCCATGTGATTGGCCCCAACCTTACTGGCATCTCAGTCTTGCTTGTCAGACGAGACCATGGTCTGCCGAGTACTGTCTGTCGCGCCTCGGTTTTCCATATCGAATCCGAACTTCCGCATACTGAGGCTCCAGAGGATATTATATCAGCCGTGTGGATAGACCCTTGCGTCTCTTTCTCGCCGCTATGCCCCAGTTGTCATCGGAGCGGGCCGTAAGCCACCCGAAGCGCAGGTACACATCCAAGGCTTGCGAGGAGTGTCGGCGCCGAAGAGCGAAGGTGGGTGGAATATGTTTTCCTGCGCTGATCTTTCCCGCCTTGTTCGGCCCGGGGGGATGAGTTGAGTGTTGACGTTCCCTGGAATTAGTGTGACGGACAACGGCCCGTTTGCACTCGGTGCTCTGAGCGTTCTGTCAACTGCCTCTACAGAACCGAAGAGGACGGCCGCAAGCCTGCCTCGAAGTCATACGTGCAGTTGCTGAGGAATAGGATCGACTTGTTGGAAGCGGTGCTGCAGTCCCGTGCCATCGACATTGAAGCATCCGTTGCTCAGCTTTCAGCCACAGGAGCCACGCCTCAACTGCCGTCCGTGATCAACCCCCTAGGAACAGGTAGTGATGCCGGCTTGAGCCCGTCAGCCTTTGACGACCTGTGTGCTACGTTCGAAGGAGCCCTCTCTCTCGACGAGGCTGTCAACTACGACCAGGATGGCGAGATGAGGTATTTCGGGCCTTCAAGTGGCCGGCTGGAATTCCAAAGCGGTATGTATGGTAGTCTTCTATCCCCTTATGTTGCTATTTCCGGGCTTTTCTGTTGATCATCTTGAAGAGTCAACACCGGAGACCGACGAATATGGAACCAGTTCCAACACCACCACCAAACCTGTTGAGACAAATCGGTACATCCTGCCATTAGAAGTTGAAGTCTACCCGGAAGACCTGCAAACAGAGTTGATCGACCTGTTCTTTGAATATCAAAGTCCATGGTGTCAAGTGGTGGACGAGAAATTGTTCAGAGAAAGCATGAAAACGCAAGGACGCTATTACAGCCCTCTGCTCCTCAACTGCATCCTTGCTCTAGGATCTCGGTACTCGGACAGGATTGACATTCGCTCCGACCCTACAGACCAAAACACAGCCGGGAAACCGTTCATGCAGAAAGCTGAAGTTCTTCTGCATTATGACATGAAGCGGCCAACAATAACTACTCTTCAATCCATGTCCATTTTGGTTGGAGTCTATGTTGTACGTGGTCATCTCGGTTTGCAGACCAAGTTTTCGGTAGTAATGTACTGACCAGTACCCAAGTCTTATGGCTGCGATGCGGCTGGATGGCTCCACCAGGGAATGGCAAATCGACTTGCTCTCGACATGGGACTGAACCTAGACGCTGCCTCTTTGTCTGGAACATGTCACATGTCCAGCGAAGAGATAGAGTTGCGACGGCAGATATACTGGTCGTTGTACTGCGATGACAAACTTGCAGCTATCTACACCGGGCGAGTCTGTAGTCTTCTGGTAAGCTCCGATTCTGATCCTGATAGGGATACACGTAGTGCATGATGATGATATTGACACTGGCTCAACTATATAGGACGTCCAAGGAGCTGTGAATCTTCCATCACCACTCACGCCAGAGCAAATGAGCGGCGAAGTTAACGACACAATCGATATGATACGATGCAACAAAAAGATCCTTGTACATCGTGGGCTGATTGGACTCTGTCGTATCTTGGAGAACATTCTGCTCGCACTGTAAGTAACACACGTTGTTGAAATTCATGTCTCAGAAAACAAGCTAATGATGCTTCTCAGATACGCTCCAAAACCACTGTATAAAGGACCACAGAGAATATCGTTCCTCCAATCCTGTACCTTAGAGCTCAAGACATGGTTCTATGAGCTGCCAGCCGACCTCCGGATCGACAAGCCCAACGAACTACCGCAGGTCTACACCTTGCACATGGTTTACCATACATGCTGTATCCTTCTCTTCAAGCCCTTCCTCATCAAACCGAAAGAAGCGCCCGCGGCTCCAAAGTCTGAAACCGTTAAACGAGCGGAAGGACTCTGCGTCGAATCGGCAAAGCGAATCTGCCACGCCGGGAAGAAGTTCCGTCAAGTCTTCGGGAGTTTCCGCAGGAGCCCTATTTCGGCTACGCATTGCATACTCACCGCGACGCTGGTTTTGATTCAATATGCGAGCCCCGACCCGGACTTCGCTAACACTGGCAGACCGTGTTGCACTGTGTACATCGAAGCGTGCTTGGAGATCTTGGGCGAGCTGTCCATCTCTTGGATGCCAGCTTGCAAGATGAGGGTCGATCTCATTAAATACTTGCACCAAAAGTATCCAGAGAGGATTCCAAACTCCTTGCTTCAGAGCGAGCGGAAAAACCTGGAGACGATGCCTGAAAGGGAAAACATCTTGGCGCAACCGCAGCAAACGCTAGTACAGAACCTCTGTCCGTTGATGAGCATGATCGACCAAGATTTTACTTGGGATGGAGCAGGCCAAGGCTTTCAGGGGTTTAACGGCGGTTCCGAGCCTGCTTTCAACACTCAGTTCGCCCTGGCAGATTCGATTTTGGACAATGATGGACAGAACGGATACAATCTTATGGATGACGCTTTCTGGGCAGGAGTGAACTTTGAAATCAACCACGAGGCCCAGAGTTAGGTACCAAGGGCAGTTTGGGTCAGTACGCAAAATATTTGATGATTGAAGTATGTGATGTCTTAACCAAGTGGTTAATGTGTTAAACTTTATAGAGAAAGACAGCCATCAGAGGCCGAAAGGCCTCAGATGAGTTCATAGAATGGAGGCTGTAACGAAGGACGTCCACCAAAACGACATGCACTCGGCAGGCTCAATCTTCAAGCCTGTGGATCTCGCCAAGGTTAGTTTCGAATGTGTCTGCTGCTCTCCGAGGAAAGCTCTCAGGTGACCAATATTGAGAAAGCCGCTCCTCCAACTCCCGCTGGCGTTCCTACTTTCCGGCCTGGAATGTGTGTGTTTCTCAAACATCTAGGGACCGTACCCGGAATGATGATTGGGTTTCGGGGGATAAGCCGCATGCAGTGCGCACACAAGCAAGAAAGGTTTCGACCTTGATGAAACGCGACTTGGTTCTGAAGTATATGGCCATTGAGATGCGCTTGTGGCCTCCAAACGTCTCCAGAGCCTGGTGCTCGAGTTATCATCTTCTTTACATCCCAACAACAGTTCTCTCAGAGAATATTAGCGGTGGAAATGGGGTTTTTGTACCGCAGCAACCTTAATAGTTTGTTGGTACGGCCCTTTCTCGCTTTTTCTCAGGTACTCTTCATGTTAGCGCAAGCTTTAACTACCTACGATAAGATTGCTCGGTCTACTCGTGGTCTCGTCCACCTTTCTCCCGTTTTGAATGAAATTAAGATCAACACTTGATGTCTTCGTTGTCGCGAACCCGCCCTGTTCCTACCCTTCTGTAGCCCTCTTTCCCCATGCAGTATTTCTTTTTTGGACTTCACCTTATCATTCCAAGTATACCGAACTATATATAATCTCATGGAAGAAGAGAAAGAGCCCGGACCGAATGAATGGCGTAAAATGGTCTTGTGCAGCCCCGTTCCTTTGCTATCAATGGTCAATTCAATAGGAGGCGTGCCCACAAAGCTCTTGGCCTAGAGTGGAACAGCATCCAAGGAAAGAATGACACATTAGGACGCGATACAACCGTAATGGGTATTAGTTTCTTATTCATGGCCTGATAAAAGTACGCTGAAAGTCAGATTCTGGACGTGACTGGGTGGCATCTGTATTGGAAATTCTTTCCAGTGATAACTAACATCTTTTCTCATGCATTAGTTGCATCTCTAAGCCGGAAGAGCCCCAAAATTCACGGCTTATAGAGACAAGTAACTTGATTCCGCCTATTGTCCCATTGTCTGAACGTCTTGACAACTTTGATTGTATAGATATCGTCCATGTTCCAGGGGTAACGTTACCTGCTGACAACAAGTAGTCGAACGATGAAAATAACAAAGGTACTCAGAAATTCCTATACCAGCGCCAGGCTCTTGTCAGTCGTGTTGAATAGCTATCGTTATTATTACGGTTCTGTTTATGCTGACATCCAGCCTATTCAAACAAGAGCTTCGTTGAATGCTCGAATGTGAAGTATGTCAAGTAGCTTCAGAAGCATGCCGCCAGCGCAGACGTTCAGCGATGCATTAACAAGCGACTAGCCAAAAGCAGTCACGATTGATAGAGGTCCTTCCAACGCTAATGTAATACCGGCATTGGGGATGGGGCGGAATGAATAGCGCAACCTTCTGGACATTAATCGTATGAATTCCTTCAATTTGTGGAAAAGAAATACAGTAGCTAACAAAACGGAAGAAGATTCTGGACTTGATGAAGCACCCCTATCCGGAGGTTGACCTCTCCCAAACCGCATTCGATGGGATGTCATGTTCGAGGATGGTCTGTTCACATCGTGAGGCGTTGCCAACCCCCCCCCCC
>JAIMZG010002023.1:0-15118 GCA_020466075.1 Colletotrichum coccodes
TATCCCCTAACCAACTTACACACGCTTATCGGATACATCTTATCGTCTCTAAAAAGTCACAGACCGCCTCAGCTGCCAGACTGCCTCTCCTCGCCGATAGCGACTGCGGCAAGTACCCGGCGGTCAGACCGAACACTGCGTTCCTGCATCTGTATAGACGCCCTATCCATCTGGGCCATCGTCAATCTACCCAGGATACACAGCAGAAATGGAACATGAAGGCCACGCTCGCTCGGCCGACGGTGCCGGAGTCCAGCGAGTCGGTGAAGAAAGAACACGGCCGCAACCAGGTGTAACGTTCCCGCGCTGGAGCCAAGAGGGAGGCGACAACAGAAACACGCGATGATCGTATTCGTTCGCCGCCCGAGTGAGCCGCTTGGCCGCCTATGCGTGTATCGGCGGGAGTGGCTGGTCAAGCCAACGCACAATCGGCTCTGCCCGACCGTCGACAACGCCCGGGAGACCTGACCCCCCCAATCGGCTCAGGTGGTATGACGAGCATGACAGGCGCCGATCGAAGAAACGGTGGTTCCGCAGTGGCGCTGCGGCTGGAGAGAGGAAATACGGGATGGAACAATGGCATGAGAACGACAAACAAACGCCAAAATGTGCACAATTGCAGTCCGCCTTGTTGAAGCGGTGGTAATCGGTCGTCTTGATCGAATCTTGTCGGGCTATGCATCAACAAGGGCGCCAAAAAAAGGCACTGTTCGTCTTTTCTCCCCACTGTCGGGGAATATGACCGAGAGAAATCCCACTCGGCACCAGAAAATACGGCATTCAAAGACCCCAGGACCCTGAAACCGTCCCATCCATGAGTGCCGTCAGCCAACCACCATCCAGCCATCGAAACCATGAGCGCAGCAGGGTCCGTCGCTGCAAGCGAAAGTGCGATCGTAGGGAGACGTTCATGCATATCCTGCGCTGTCCTGACCACCGACGGGGGGATAAGGTCTCTGTGCCGTGTTCTGCCAACACGGGGTCGTGATCGACATTTTACCTGCCAATTGATTTTTAGCTACCTGGCTGGGGACGTCCCGGCTGGTGCGTGTGGAAAGAGTGAGAAGCGTGAGAACGAAAGACATTTCATTCTAATAATGGCATCGCACGCCCCTCCTCCTCACCTAATGCAGAATGGTGCCTGCAGCGACAAGCGGGAATCGGGCAATTAACCACTGCTGGCCCCGGGCGTTTCCCCCTCTTTTTGTTTCTCCCGCTTGTCTGCCAACGGGCAACGATCTACGCTGCGTTTGTGGGGGAAGGAAAAGTTAACGACAGATGAGGCCGGGCCAGACGGAGTGACGGGCCAGTTGGCTAAGAGGAGGACGGGAATACGAGAATGGTACCCTCCGTGCTACGTCATGTTCAACGGGTGCACCCCTCCGGCTATACCGAATTTTATGCCATGCGAGGGCCAGGATGAAGGCGTTTGGGTATGTTTTTGTGGGAAGGCAACTGGCCATCTTTCCGTGGGAGAAAAACCCTATAATGTTGGCTTGGATACTTAAAGCCTGAGAGGATTCCCGTCCGAGCCTCTGATCAGTATCATTACATCAAGCTTCTTCCAGCCCCCAGCTTTGTCAAACCCGTTCGTCTCATCTACTTCCTCTCATCTCATCTCTGATCCCACTCGGTCCTCAACCACCTCACCGCCAAGCCCAACCACCAACGCCTTGACCTTCGCCAGGATGCAACTCCTTTCCACCCTCCTCCTGCTGGCCCCAGCTCTTGCCTCGCCCATAGTCCAGCGCCAGGACCAGACGTGCGGCCAAAAGTCTTCCAAGATCTCCGAGTGGACGCTCACCGACTTCGACTACCATGCCAGCTACATCTTCAGCACGCCAGCGCATCAGAATTCGTGGGGCTACATCAGCTTCAACGTCTCCAACCCGGTGCTCGACTACACCGTCACCTGCGGCGCTGCCAGCAGCCGTCTCAACGACTTCTTCTACGGCGACCAAGTCTACACCTGCACACCGCCCGAGGGCGAGAGCGCCGCGACCTCGTTTACGTGGAGTTATCCCAACGGCGCTGTTACCCTGAACCAGTCATGGACCTGCAACGATGATCCCAAGTATCCGTAAGTACCTGCCGTCTCATTCATCGAGGACCCTGTGCTAACGAAAACGCGGCAACAGTGCTCGCTACACCGCAAAGGGTGGCGCCGTCGCCGATCTTCAGTGCGAGGAGACCTCCTGGCAGAACAACAACTGGACCCTCGGCCAGATCTACTCTCAGCGCAACATCAAGTGCGGGATCATCACGCTGCCCACTCCGATCAGGGAGATTTCCGCCGTCGCTTAGGGGAACTTGATTCTCGGCCGTCTTCCACTCTGAGAGATCCGAGTGCAGCGCACGCGCACTCGACTATCCGCAACGCTTCACACGACTTTGGTGATCACCATTTCGCTTGCACGTCACTCCTTTTGATGGAACGCATTTTTGCACGGTTTCGGCGCCTGGAGGAGCGATCCGTATAACGACAATTATTAAGATATGAACGACTTTTTATTTTTAAAACTTTGAGCCACAGGACACTAGAGTGGGTAGTATAGACGGATTAATCATAATCAAATAATTAATTCTGCATCCCACACACACACATTCCCTTACTGTTCAAGAAACAATTCGCATCTGTCAACTCAATCCAGTCGGATAAAACATCCAAGACCGCATCAGAAATTTGCGTCCGGATCTCCTTTGCGATCTTTTTCACTTGACCCCTGATATCCCAAATTTACCAAGACACTGCTCGACCAAGCGTCGAAAGGCCCGGTCATATCGGTGATATGATTGTCTCTGACGTATTTCTCGGGCCCGTACTTTCTCAGGCTCTGCTCCGACTCATCCATCCCGACGCAAAGCGGACAGAACATGAGGAGCCTGTGAGCCCCGGACTCGATAGGGAACTTGTATCGGTGCTTCAGGAAGCAGGACCGCGCCTTTCTGCCATCCTCGCACCACGGGCAAACCCACCGAGGGTAGCTGGACTCGCAGACTTTGCAGCCGCCCTGCTCGCACTGCGCGATGACGTCTGGCACAGTGACCTGGCCGAAGAGAACTTTGATGCCGGAGTCGAGGAGGACCACATCGATGTGGATGGCATCCGTTTCGTTCCCACCAGCGGGGAGGGTGAACGGCCGTACGTCGTCCGGCTTGCGGGGCGCGTGGTACGGGTCTCTGAGGTAGGATTCGTAGACGTCGACGGCCCGGCCGTTGCCGAGGTCGCCGCATTTTGTGCGCTCAGTTACCTCTCCGCAGACAAGCATTGGACCGGCTGTCGTTAATTCCAAGTGGCGGGGCTGAACGAGACAGCTATCGTTTCGAAGCGCTTCTGACGGAGTGGACCCGACCAACAGGTCGATGATCTGGAGCCAGAGCTCGAGGGGCAGTGGCGATCGCCCTTTGCCGTTGTATGGGAGGATATTCGCTGGCGAGCGGTGGACGAGGGCGTCGACGTAGCTGACTCCCATCCAGGCCTTTTTCAGGACGAGGATGGGTTTCTCTTCGAGAAGCTCTCGGAGCTGGCTGAACTGCGCGGGCTTCATGGTGTGGTCTTCGGTGCCAATATGGGGGGCTTTCGTAGGAATGGCGGTTCTCCAGTGATACGATCCCGCACGAACTGGCAAGAGATTCATCTCTGAAAGCCTTTTAATCATCCCATCGAACAAATTGCTGGGGACCAAATGTCTGGTTCCTCTGGAAGCGATACGTGCTTTTGGTCCTCCCGGCCAGCGCGCAAACCTTCGTCAGCGACATGCTCTAGGCAGAAGGACTTCTCACTGGACAGTGGTCTAGATTAGACGGCTGGAGAGAACCATTTTCACACCAATGCCTTGATGGCGGGCGCAACTTCTTGATTATATTGCCATGGCCAAGGCCGGCTTCTCTCCAAGGACTAAAATCTGCAATCCGATATAACATAGGCACGATGCGTTGGGGTGAATCGAAGGGTCTGGGACTAAAGATATGAATCAAAAGTATTCATAGTAGCTCAAAAACAAGAATACTGTTTTCTGGCGGGTGTCTCGGACGAAATGAAGCAGAAACGGGAGGCGTTCGCCGCCGCTATGATCGGCAGTTGTGCCTAACGACAATTGGTTTCTAAACAACCCAAGTCGGCGACACAACCCATCACCTCACATCCCCTCATTGGAATGAAAGCCGACCAGAGAAGTCCAGTTACCAATGGGTTATGACTTGGTGATCTTGACAGTTTAAACATCTACTCCTGTCCCATTACTGGCGGTTTAACCAAGGGTCTTCCATCAGCTCTCTGGCAGACATTCTGTCCTCTGGTCTCCATTGAAGCATCTTTCTGAGAAAGATCAGGAAGTCGACTTTCTCAGACCCTTCGAGAATGCTTTCTTCTTCCTCAAGCGAGCTTTCCGGAATTTCGCCAGCGATTATTAGTTGACCTGTGCTCTCGCAGTCAGTTCACATGATTTGGCTTCACAGCCAAGCAAACGAAGAACGCTCGACGCACCTTCGTGGTCAAAGAACTCCTTCCAAGATGAACCTCTCTCCAAGAGGTCATCAGGCGGTGGGCCCATCAGTGAAACCATCCTAGCAAAGTGCGCAGCGCGTGACGCAGTCCGGTCGTGAAGCCTGGTGTTGAATAGAAGCTTCCCTTCGAACAAGTCCCAGATCTGCAACGATAAGTCAGTGCATGCGAGGCAATCTTTACTTTTGGGCCTTCGATCTTACCATGAGCCCCAGTGCCCAAATGTCAATCTTCTCGTCCCAAGGCATTCCAAGAATGATCTCAGGAGCACGGTACAGATCCGGCATCACCTGGCCCTCGAAAGGGCCCTCTCCAATTCTGGCATCCCCAAAGTCGCATATGATTGGATCGCCGGGGTCGTCTGGGATTTCTAGCCCAGTGGATGCGTAAATGATCCGGTCTTCCAGAATCTTTCTTGCGCTTGGTAAAGCCCATTCGGCTTCTACAAGGTCATCCAGGATGGTTGTATCCGTAATCGCAAGCATGATGTTCCCATCTTGAATATCTATGTAATCTGTTAGCGATATAGTCTCGCATGATGTAAGCTGCAACAACTTGAATCGCACTTGTGCCCCTCGCTTACCTGTATGAACCACGCGTGCCTCGGAGTGCATGTGGTCCAGACCTAGTAACAGAGCGTAGATCAGGCCTTTCAGGAGGTTCTCTGGCACTTTCCCTCCTGCAAGCTCCCGGATATCCGCCAGTGACAGCCCGAGTGTCTCAAAAAGCAAGCACACATGAGGGCCTGTCGGGCCCGACACTTCGAAGCTGGCCTTGAGCGACCGGAGGAGATTTTGACCTGGATGTGCAGAGGGAGCACGCCACAAGTGTTTGAGCACTCTTTCTTCGTTGAGAGCTTGGCGATGTCCTGTTTCGTAGACCTTCAAAGTCACGTAGGAACCTGAAGGTAGACTATCTCGTAATTAGCCTCCCTCACTTCGTGTGTCTATAACAAGAAGAAGAACGTACTTTAGATCGCGACACAGCCATACCGTTGACGCCGAGCCAAATCCCAATTTCAAGAGAACCTGGTAACGAGACTCGAATACCTGTCCAATTTTTACGGGGTACCACCTGTCCGGGTGGTACCACGCGAAGCCTTCCTCTTCTAACCGTACATCCGGGCCATAAAGCTCTTCGGGTTCAGCTTCAGGCAGCCGCCTAGGGGGGGAGGGACTCTTTCTTGTCATGGGCCCGACTTTCTATTGTGACAGGCGTCGAGGTTATCATCGCCTCGGCGCAAGGTTTGCTTGAAGATGTTTTGCGGGGTTGTATTTATGGGGTGCGGGCATCCCCACAAAGTTTGTGCGACCACTGACAACTGCCTGTTGCCCCCATGACCCAGCCACCGGCATTTAACAACGAGCGCCGGATGGCCAGTGTTCAGTGTTCCGTGTAACGAACGGTGATTAGATTCGTGTTTCTGAGAGACATTTCGGAAACCCCAATGCCAACGTAAATCAACTCATTGGGAAATGGAGTATACGTTGGACAGGTTTCAGTGACCCACTGACAGACAACTTTGTGTTGCATCGTTGGAGAAGTGGGTGAAGAAGAGTGGCAATTTCTAAACAGACCTAAATACCAGATGCTACTCTAGTCGAGGGAGAAACAACCAATCGAAACGTGGCTGGCGTACAGCATGAGCCGTAAATGGTAAGTGCATGAAGTGTTTCAGTGATGCAACTAACAATCAAACATCATAAGAGTCGACATGAGTGACGAGATCAAATGCCGTGTGCTTGCAACTCCTCCTCCGTCCAGTCCCAAAACCCCTTAGCCAAGGCATTGTCTTGTCCGTTTTTACTCGCCATACCTCCCACACCAACTAGCTCGAAATACTCCTCACTCTTGATGTTTTGAGACAGACCTAAATATGATTCCTTGCTCCCTGCTCCACCGGGGCCACAAGCCACCTGTTCGCGATGTTCATCCGATGCCGCACAATCTTTGGGAGAACCAGTCGTCCTCGTGGCCAAGTTGGTACTTACTACACCAGGTCGACGGAAGCAACTGTGAATCGCGGAATCTTCGGCCAGCTTTCGTGCCAAGATGCATCTTGCCAACTTGCTCTGGAAGTGGCGCCCGAAGGCGCCCAGAACCTCTGCTTCCGTCTGGACAATGCTGTACTGGGGATCACCCTTGGTGGCGTAGCCATGGCCATGCGACGCGACGGAAATGATTCGCACGTCAGATTGCGCGTCGATAGTTGCAGTCTTGTTCAAAGGGGGAAACAAGAGCTTCGCAAAAAGCGCATGTCTCATGTGGCTGACGCTAAACTGGTTTTCGTAACCTCTCCCCAATCAACCCGGACGGTACAGCCATGATGCCGACGTTGAGCATCAGGAACGTGCTGCTTGATATCATCCCCTGCAACTCGGGGGAACGCCGCGTTTCGCTTCGAATACCACAGAGTTGCTGTGACACATAGGCATTATCGCCAGATGAAAAACCTGCGAAACATCCAATACTGTGTTGCGGACCGTCCCTCGCCACTTATCGTCAGTCCATCTAACTCGTCGCTTCACCAAAGTTCCATTATAACCTCAAATCGTCTTTGTGCTGACATGCGGGGGCGTCATTGACTCGATCGTACTGGATCTGGTATTCTTACTCCAATCACCCTTTTACGTTCAGGAACTAATCAGGGGGGCACTCCAAGGTGTCACAGCAGACATATGGTGCTTACCAAACCACATTCTCAGACTTTCACAGGCCCAGTCAAGAACTCTCGGACCGGTCAAGAGTTCATAAATGACTGTCAAGGCCAACTACAAGTGTCCTTGATTAGCCCGACATGGGGATACGGCTTTTCTCTATTTTGGCGGCTTGACGGGGATGAGGGATGGTAATGGGACCGAGCCAGATACAGATCATGGGCAGGGGTTTAACCACAATTGGTAGTGCTTCAGTTCAACACTTGGTGTAGTAATTTGAAAATGCCTCATGCGGATGCAATCCTCAATGCGACGTGTGCCTCACCACATTCGTGTTATCAAGTTCCCGTTTGAGCCATCATCCGGAACCGCGAACAGGATTGAGTGTAGGGCGTCAGCTTCACAGTCCATTAGCGCCACACCATGAAGGTGATCACAGTATGCAGTTCTTGGGCGAAAAGTTGGGGAACAAGGACAAGGTTGGGCTTATAAGAACATCAAGATGACCATCAGGAATTGACATTTTAGGTTTTAAGAAGATAGAAAAGCGGATGTTGATGAGAAAACTAACGTTTCATTGTTTTACAATCCTATTTGACTCTTTGAGGGACATCCAATAAATCGAACGAGACATGAACCCTGTGAACGCCAAACCTTATAATCACCCATCTGATGCGATCTGGTTGAGTAAGTCTTGGTGTTCTTCCTTTCTGGCAAAACTACGTGATACTGACACTTACTTGAGTAACTAGTTGTTCTTCCGGGGTTGCAAAGTTTGGCCATTGGTTAGCAAAAAGCCAGAACAGAGCCTGATCGCAATAGCCAGGAATCCGTCTGACCTCTCATACCCCCATGATGATATCAACAACATCCTCAAACTTCCTCTAGACGTGACATCACCCATATCCGTCAATGACGCTTTTGAGGCTGCTAAGGGGCATTTCGAAAAAGATTCCATATCGATGTCGTAGTCAACAATGTGGAGTACTCGATTTCGGTTGACACTGAGTCGGCGGCCGAGGAGGCAACCCATCAGGAGATGGAGACTCTTTTTTTCGGCACGGCCCGCATAACCACACAAGCCATTAAGAACATGCGCGAGTCTGGAACCCCCTGAGGCGGAGTCATCTTCAACATTTCATCGATCGCAGGGCAATGTGCCTTTCCTGGGCACGCTTACAACCACGCGGGGCAGTGGGCCGGCGAGGGGTGGACAGAGTCTGGCAAAAGAGATGCATCCCGACTGGAACAGTGAGCAATCAGAGCGGACCTACATAGACCCAACTCATCGACTGACAAATGTGGAACAGTTAACTTCTGCATCGCAGAGCCGAGCGGAGTCAAGACCAATTTCGAAACCCACAGCAAGGCGCACACGGAGCCCCATCCTGCCTACGATGGAGCTGACATGCCGGCCCGAGTGCTCGAGAAGTATGTGGAGATGGGAATTAAGTCGGTACCTGACTGAGCCAACAGCGATCGCCGAGGCAGTCTATGACATTGCTAGTCGAGGCGAACAGATTCCTCTACGCGTCCCCCTCGGTGGACCTGCTTGGAACTTCATCAAGGTGAAGTTTGAACTGGGTTTGGTGGATCTCGAGAATGTCAAAGGAATCAGTCTAGGCGTCCAGAAGCCATCGGGTAGCAGAGCATAAGTTTGTGGCGAACATGAGGTAGGTTGATAAGATGCTGCATGACGGACTATCGAAGGCGGTTTCTTCTACATACTTTTGGTTCCCCGTCAAAGGCTAGTCATTAGTCACGTTGTAGGGGTGCACATGCGCCGGGGAATGTTGTTTGGCTGCCTACAGAAAACGTATTGATCTGCACAATGGACCGATCTGATCCGGTATCACTCTCTGCTGCACACTATCTATCACGATTTGGCCTCTTCAAGCGTTTACCGCTCTTGAAACTACATGTGTAACCTTTCGACAAGGGTGGTTTGAAGCACCGTCATAAAAGTAATAAACAGTGCTGGATCTAGGCGAGGAGCCACCGGCAATTGGCTCGGTTGTTTCGCCAACGTACATATCTTATTATGCCTTCCAGGGTATCAAAAGTTCATCGCTGACCGCCTGCAGGACGACGAATGTTCACGGGTAGCATTTCCTTCTCTCCCACTTACAAGAAGAGGAGCCGGACAATCGTGGGCGTGGCCCAGTTGGCCGCCGGTATACCGACAAGGCCCGGCAAAGCCCGCATCACCATTATCTTCCTCCTATTGTCTGCCAACTTCGACCGTGTATTCGTTGGTGACATGGATTCCTCTGTTGTCATGGGTGCCATCGTCGGAACTGTGATCGTCGGCGAAAGCGGTTGTCTGGTTTCTGGCACCCTTCGGGTTGACTATGTGCTCTTGGCTGCCAACCGATGTGTCGTCCAGCTTCTGATGGTTTCCCTTGATACGAGACATCTTGTGGGTTCCACCGCTGCCGCCAAAGGTTACGAGACCGGTAGGATTGCTGGTGTTCGTGGAACCGCTGCGACGGCTGGGGAACAGAGGCTTGATCGACGGAGCGTTGGTGCAGATGATGGCAACGACCTGCAGAAGTAAACTTTAGTGGATGGCGTGGCAGATGATAATTATGTTGGCTGACCGTTTCACGAATAGACCAGTTTAGTCCTAGGTCGAGTCGCTCGGGGGTGTGCAAGCAGATGATGCATCGAAGAAGAGTGCAAATGATGATGAAGAAACCGGCGCAGAACATGAGACCGAAGGCAAGTTTCCTGGGAAATGGCGTCAGCAACCGGCCTACAGACTATGGCTAAGCTGATTGTTTACTTTTTGAGCGTTGTCTGCAGCCTCCACAACAGCGGTATTGGAATATACATAATCATAATATCGGTCCTGGGAGTATTTCGTAAGCACGAAAGCTGAGTGTTTACCAATCACTGAGACTTACGCAACGTTCGTCGAGACCAGGGCATAATACTTTGAAGTGTTTTGAGAGCAGTCATCTGTAAGCCGTCAGAAACTCGGAGCGAACGATTTGCTTGGTTTACTCTGGAAGCTTTTCCCCTACTTACCCCCCGGGTATGGATACACTTGCCACAGCTTGTGCATCGGCCGGCAATGCCCCGTGACAACACCGAGGGTCGCCAAGTAAGCAGCAACTGTCACCACGGACACCACTTTGACGAGGCGCTCTTCGGGCAGAGTTTTGCTGCGGACATCCTGGTTAGCGCGTCTCGGGTTCAGCGTTTGAGTAGTGGCCATGGGTAACTTACGTGACTCTCGAGAAAAAGAAGAGCATAATGCCCTTCAAACTCCAGATCATGCTGACGTAAACGTACCACGCGGCGAACAGCCACTTTGCTCCCGTCTCGTGGCTCTTGGTTTGCTCCGGCGTCAATGTTAAGGCAACTTCGTCGGTCATTCCCGTGATGCTTCCCTTTTCGACTGAAGGAATACAAGTGTTAGACAATGCGCTATTTGTCATGCCAGTTAAGAACTTTACCAATGATTTGGCACATCATCACTTCAAGCTAGAATAGGTCGTTAGCGGATTCAGCACCGAGGTGAAACAAAAGATTGGGGGTTGTTGAGTGCTGACTCACTGTGAAGAAGATGATTGCGGCAACCGCCAGGTAATCATCGCCCTGCCATTTAAAACCAACGACTCTACTGCATCTAGCGAAAATTCGGATAAAGAGAACCAGAATGCCGACAGCATATTCAACCCACATCTCGATGACCGCCGGCCGGAGAGCTTCGGGAACCATCTTTGCGGTTGTCGGGTTTGCCCGGACGCTGACACGTACTCTAAGGATATAGAAACAGAACAGAGAGCATAAGGAACTGGGAAGAACAACTCAATATTGGAAGATAATATACTCTAGAAACAACGCTTCCTGAAAGAGGAAACCGTGCGTTTAAGACGTTTAGTTATGAGAAACCTGCAGATTTTGTTGCCTACAAGAACAATGCTGCTTTCCTTAAGCCCCTGTCCGGCAGTTATTGATCGACCAAGCCCCCGGTTCCTTGGGTTCCAGGAACGGACCAAAATTCATCGAGATACTGGCCACCCAATGTGGACTAACGTTGTAATTCAAGGTCACAAGCAGTCATAATCGGGAGTGGAGAGGGTCAACGTCGGTTCCCAACGCTGAATCGGTAACGGCAGGAAAACCCCCCTTTTCCACTTCTGGTCACGGTATTTCTGGGGCCAAAAAGATTGTGTGAGTGTTCAAGGTATCAAGATCGACAAACCTCTTGCCTAATTGGAAATATCTGCCCGTTGTACATGACTTAGAATGGCGGACCTTAGTCCGCCTGAGGGAGCATCAAACAGCCTGGTAGCAAGATTCCGAGGACCTTGAGGCATTTGCGCAGACCAGGAACATGATTCGCGTCTTTACCTGCAAAAGGAAAAAAAAAAGAAAATACGGGAAAAACCCACCCAACTGCATACAGTCAGGACTTTGTTGATGTTTGGTTGTGTTTTTCGAGGCTGAACCTCTTTGCATGAAGAGGCTTTATGCGTCGACCAAACAATGACTTTAATATTTTCAGAGATGCCCCAGCATTCGGACACTGATCGCTCAATCATCAAAGCTACCAAACTTTTTATATAGAACGATTGGTCCCTCTCGCGTCTTCGTATTTTGTGCGTTGGGCCTCCATGAGCAGGCTGGCCTGGCTCCATGAAGTGGGATCTTATTACGTAGTAGTTGATGTTGACCATCGTTTCATCCGGGGGAACGGTCCGGCAGGGGACTGCAACCTGCGCAAACTCTATTTACAAAAACTGACTCGGTCCCGTTACCCCGACTCGACTGGTGGGTTGCTCTGCACACTGTGAATGCGAAGTCCCTGATTGAGCGAAATTTCATCCTCTTAAAATTACTGGATGAACATGGGACACGGGTAGTATAACTAGCGGGCGAAACCTAGATACTCCCGATGCAGACATCATCGCCTATCACGGCAGTACACAGACACTATTTGCGCATGGAGACACAATTAGGAGCTCCGTTATAGCTGAATGTCACGCAGAATCAAGATGGAGAATGGACGACAGATAGATTACTACCACTCGATGGGGTTTGACTTGATCGGCGCGTCAAAGAAAGCTGGTAGTCTTGCGATTTCCACTTTTTCCGTCGTAAACGCGGGATGGTTGTCGTATGCGAGGAATCCGGTTCCTTCATAACATCCCACATACTCCGCATCCATCTCCTGGCCCTTTAACACTGCCACGTCAACCCAGAGCAGGAGATCTCCTCCCTCCATTACTCCACCAGGGCCGTACGCGGCAAAAAAGTCCCGTCTGAGCTTGACATGGACCTTATCCGACCTGCCCAGGTGCTCCATCTTTGAGAGGTCCAGCCAGAAAAGAAGCTGGGCTTGGCGAATGTAATCCAACCCGGGGAAGATTCCGTGCCCGTTGGTGGCCGTTCCATTAGTTCCATCCGTCGAGGCGCCGTTTGTCGCCCCTGGCTGCTTCTCGCCGGCAAAAGCATGGCAAGCTCTGGCAGAGAGCATTCCCTTCGCGGGGCCACCTGTGACAACGTTGGTGACCCACTGCTTGGTCAAGCCGTCGAAGTTCTCGTTCCAGTGGCCGCGCTCGTTGTCGTTCATGGCACTGTAGTCTTGCCCCTCAACAACGAAGCAGATGTTGTCGGGGAACTTTGACACCCTAACCCTACCGGCCCGGACCTTGTCGGCGAGGGGACGAGGCTCAGGCACCTCGGGTAGAGGAGACTCAAACTTGTCTTCGGGTGACTCAGGGGTCAAGCGCGAACGGTAGGCACCCCAGTATCCCGTTTTCTCGGTAAGGGGGATGGGCTCTCCGCAGTGACCAAAACCAGACGCTTCGCCTTGTTGGTTTCGTACATCGATCTGGTGGCGGGCAAGCTCACCGTCTCTCTCCAGAAACCAGCGTTGTCGGGGAGAGAGCTCCAGAAGGCGGAAGTTTCCGGGCTTTCCCACCATGCCTTGAAGAGCTGAGGTGTCTTCCAGTAGCTCATCCAGATCTTTGAAGGCAGATCATTTTGCTCCAGCTCCTCGACATGAATCGCGGCGCTTTTGATGAGGGTGTCGAACTTGTTGATCAGGGCAAGCTTCTCCGGTGAAGGCGAATCGGCATGGTACTGACACCCAAAGAGTGACACAGTGAAGTGATGGGCCGTCGGGAAACGAGAGCGAAGCATGGTGAGAAATTGCACAAGAGTGATGGGCTGATGGCAAGAGGAAGATGGAGACATCCGAACAAGCTGGGGGTTGGCTTTTAGGGTTTTTATAGCGTTACATGTTTAATCGTCCTTTCTCACACGCTGAAGGGAGACATTCGTAATGCATAAGCTCTATCTGGCCCGTTGCTGCCCCAAGCCACTGCAACTAGCTGGGCCTGCCCCAAGACCCTGAATGCCACCCAAGATGGAATAGCAGCTTGACATTCGTAGTGTCGTACTGCCAGTGGAGAACGAAAGCACGGAGGAGGAGGGACAGACGAGCTAGTCAGGGTCTTGGAACGGCTCACCGCCGATCACCAGTGTTGCAACAGCTTCAAATGAGAGGCGGAGACGCGGGTCTAGTTGGACTTGGATAGCTGGTCATGGCGGCCCAGGATCTCGGCAACGCGCTCGGGCTGTCGTAATGTCTCTCGCCTTAGTCTGTATGTCTACTGTATGGAATGGACCACGAACGAGTCGTCTATTGGAGTAAGTTTCGAGTTGATGGTGTCGAAGCGCTGCTTGACTCAAATCTAGCAACTTTTCATAAGGTGGGATAACCCTGCGAGATGCTAGGTAGCATATCAACGTCCCACCGCTCATCGAGCCAGCTCCAGTCGCACTGATTGTACCGCACTACTTGGAAGTCCACCATCTGTGAAACATTTGGCGCTGATGTGAAATTGGCTGAGAGGATTTGCCGAGTCCAAGAAAAGATTCATTGTTGCTGCAGGTTTTGTCTCTTCGACTACGCGAATAACCTTGGACAGTTATTCCAACACTGATCAGTGGTTAATTTAACTATCACAAGTTATTTACCACCTGACTTCCGCAGATCAGCAAGGTCAATCAACAAGAAGAGACGGCATCGATCGAGGCCATTAACCTCGGCAAGGTAGGCAGTGCGACTCGATCGATACCGTGCTAACAAAGCTATTCTCAGCCCAATATTAGCCCTCGACTAGAAGGGCAGTTGAGGACTGGGAATAAACTCGAATCTACGGCAGTGAGTGGGACCAATACCCACTTGGCCGATAGAGCGTCCACCACGCAATTGAACAACGTCGATACCGCTGATTTCCGCCCGGCAACAATCGAATATTTCCTCCTTCCAACAAGCCCAAAAATCAACAATATTGCCGCGTTGACCGCCGGCAACCAATAGTCACGGGACGTACTGCTGCCCTACCCTTCTCACTATTATCAAGACCTTGTTGCCTAGACTACCCTCATTATTCCCTTCCTTTCAACCCTCTTTTTCAACCCACTTACTTCCAACCACTTATTCCACTTCAACTACTTATTTTCTTCTTTTTCAACCGACAATTCGATCGATTCAATCAATCGATTCAATCGATTAATTCAACAACTCAACGGACTGTAATTCCTACCGGCAGTAATCCCTCTAACAAACGAATACGCCTTCCACTCTTCGGATTTGGAAGAAACGCCCGTGTTTGAGAGGTTGTTAGACCAAAGGTTAGAAAAGTTGACCGAGAGCCCGCAAGCAAAAGAACGAGCTACGGAAGGACCTCGAGGTCAGAAGCAACCCAACCCAACGAGCGAATACGGCCCCGAAGCCTAATCGAGAAGAATACCTAAGGTGTTGTTACGAGCTTTTTCAGGCGCCCCGACCTTTTCAGGCAATAAGCAAGCCCATCAGCGAGATGGCCTCACCTCCCCCGTCAAGCGATCCCATCGCTGGCCCGTCAACCGACGCAAGCAACGTCAGCCAAGCAGGCTATAAAAGTGCAACCATTCCAATTCCAGCGTGGGGCTG
>JAIMZG010002024.1:0-15988 GCA_020466075.1 Colletotrichum coccodes
GAGCGACTACTCTGGCACCTTGAGTTTGGTATTGAGGAATGAATGGACGTTTTCTTTGTGGTTATTAGCCGAATACCTAAAGGCGGCACCATGAGGGAAGTAAGAACCCCACAAGAAGTATTGAATATCAAGTATTGGTCATTGTTGGGCTTTAGATAAAACTCTAGGTTCGTACAACAAAATGACCTGATGGTTCCTCCGGAGGGGCTGAATTCGATTAGGCGTTGCTTCTTACAGCCCTGGTCGAGTCATTATCAGTTCTATACAGGCCTACCACACAGTTTAGAACTTAATTGATAGCGTTACAACAGCTATAGATATTACACTTCAGAGTCAAGTGGCTTTCACATTATTCGAAAAAAGAAAAGATCTCTAGATGACGAGTTCATTTTACGAAGAATATAGTCGCGCAAAGGTAGACAACACCAGAGGATATTACGCCATTAATGTAGGCCGCGGGATTGAGGAAGGCGGCTAGGGAGGCAACGCCGCTTACCTGTCACCGCTCATTATAGAGATGTTTCATTTTGTTTTTACAAACTTCAGATCAGTCTGGCACGTCAAGCCTTGATATCACATCACCTGAACCAGGTACTTTCATAGTCAACCACCGCTCGGGCGGCATAAGAAGACCCGCTAAGTACGTTTACCATAAAATCAGTACAAGCGCACATTCATGGCTTATAGAATATTTTGGGCTTATTTTCAAGGTGTAAGCGACATCTAGAGGCTGAACAAATAATTAGAATCTCAGAGTCTTCATTTAAAGTAAGTCTTTTTTAGCATTTGCTTAACTAGCGCCTACCATTTGGTATCTACAGAACCATATCTAGGACCAGTGTTGCAGGTTTCTCTGCAGCAATTCCCTTGGCCAATGTACCCATCGCTACTGTGTAGAATCAATGGACCAATGTTGAGGCTACATATTTCTGGATGTCCTTGCGCAGATTCGGCGACCGACTCAGTACATAACATCGAGAGTCCAGAGAAGATGAGGGAAACGTTCCTCTGATGATCAGAAGGCAGTTTTGTACCCAGAAACTCCACATGCATCCTCAAAGCTAAATGAAATACTCGACCATTGATACCAACACTTCAAAAAGACCTATACGTGCAATTCAAGGTAAAGTCACTGTAGCCGCGCTAACAGGGCTTGATTTCCACCAATTCTAATTCTGAGAGGAGCTGTCCTGGTGTAAGATTTGACAGAGAGGGCCTCGACAAAGATACAGAGTCAGATGAAACCAGACGCTGGGGTGGCACACAGAAGTACCACAATAAGGGATGCTTCTCCATCAGTGATAGTCTTGGCTTTCTACAAGGAAGTGAATAAAGGTGTTTTCAAGTGGTTTCCAGTCATTCGACCGAAACTTATATGACTATCGCTTATCAACCAACATGCAGTGCCATATACCATTTGTTACAATTCTAAGCAACTTCCCAAAGACATGGCAGAGTGGAAAGGTTAATTCAAGTCTCCCAAAGAAGGACGCGGTCAAGCTGGGATGCGTAGCAGGAGAGGAAATGCATGACAGTGATGAGTGCAGGGCAATCACAAAATGAGCACTACCATCCTGAGGTGTCTGCCCCGCCCCCTCGACACACACACCTACAGTACGGGCAATGGTATCTCCACTTCTCTGGAAACGCCTCCCTAGACCAGGGTGACTGTGAAGCGAAATGTGCATCAGGACTGGAATCATGTCATTGTGACTGTTGGTGATATCTTCAGTAACGTGCATTAGCTGCAATCATCCTTCCTAATTGAGCTATCAGTAGCAAGGATTTCCAGCCAAGAAGGTGGCATCAACAGCGCCATGTCTAACAACTCCTCAGAAGTCACAGATCTCCACAATACTTCGCACTGAGCATGAGTACCTCCCCCACCAGAAGCAACACAGAGTCCCGACAGTTTGGTTCGCCCTGGCGATTATATAGCCAGCGACATCCTTGGCTTGGCTTTTACCATATCGCCACGACCTGGAAATCCAACATTCGTCCACATAGGAGTGATTAGCGCCGGCGCTAGGGCAGACTATTGGTTAATGCAAGCGCTATTACGAAAAGGCGCTTGCGGGTGATGCGGGGATTGGCAAAAATTGTGCCGAGACATCCAACATCAACACCCTCTGGACACCGCCGTGAGATTTTCCATCGTAGTATTGGTCATAAATTTAGGTGAACTGTCACGGTCTCTGAGCAGCAGAACTTTCGTTCCTATCGGATATCATCGCCAGCTTTCCCGGATGGTACTCAAATTACCCCATGACCTGACCGGGATGTAAATAGTGAATCAGCGTCTCATTCTCTGTCATGCCTTCTTCGTTGACCATTCACTCGTCGGGCGCCAGCCATGCATCGGTAAATGGCAAGCCAGCAAACCGATTTCTCTTTCCGGCCAAATTGGATGCATTTGACCATCCCAGCAAATCTAAAAAGTAACAGCGTTGCCATGGGCCGACCAATTTAAGATTTCCCTTCAAAAGGTGCGCCACTCAGTATGCACTCAGCTGTACAGAATCAATCACTTTTACTGTGAGTGGGCTATGCCACTGATTAATGGACGTTGACTTGATACTTAGAATCGTCTTCTCTTCCAGGTCAATGCGCTCTGTTCAGCATATGATCAAATCTTGAGTTTTGGCATTACCATCTGCTGGTATCCAGATAGCACTCGATATGTATTCCATGTCCCCACGAGACGGGTCTATAGCACTTGAGGAAGTCGAGCAATGGGTCAGCCGCTTTAACGACCTGAAATCGACATTCCACAGCGAGGAGGAAGCGGCGCGTCACGAGTTCGAGAATCAGGTTCGGATTCTTGAACAGCAGTTCGAGTCTGTTGCTCAAAGTCGGAAGCAGGATTTTGAGGCCGCCGTGCACACTCATCTACAGCACTTACCTAACAACCTGGTAAGGCGGGCTAACTTCTACTACGCTCTCGCTTTTCGCTTCGACTCCTACTGATAAGATCAAACTCATGGCAACAGAACACCCCCGAGCTGCAACAAACCCGTTCTATGGCATCGCTTCGCGAAACTCCACTGTCGAGTGACACCGCAATTGATATCCTGTCACCGGCAACACATTATGGTCCCGCAACATCTCCCGTTCGACGAGATACATATAGGAAGAGGCAGATATCACCATCGCGCGCCGAAGGCGACCGAACCTGCCAGGCCACAGGTGACACTGCGCCAAAACGGCCTAAACACTAGGAGACGATCACGTTCGAGGAAGTTTTCAAGAGCTCCAATGGTCACCCTCGCCACACAATCTTTTCATACCCTAAGGGGACCGACAATTGGTACATTCTTTGGTGTAAAGAGCATGACATGGACTTCGGGCTCAAGCCTATCTTGAGTGCTTCCAGGCATCTCTGCAGCCCCAATCACGCTACGAAGTCTAGGGGCACTGATGTGGTCGTCAACCTATTCGGGCTCCGCGTGCTTGATTGCGATAAACATAAGGCAGAGAAGAACAACAACGCTGTGCGGGACGTGAAAGCATCTGGAAAAACTTGCAAGAACGTACAAACTACCATCTCAATTCACAATTATCCCAGGCATGCAAAGAGTCGTCAGATTTTCAGCGACAATAACAAAGCTGCGGCCGCGGTCACTAGGCAACAACACGAATTGGTCGACATCAATCCATGCCCCCAAGTTGGAGGAATATACTGCGTCTTCTGGAGACCCCGAGCCCGGTATGCTGCGCTCTGTCTCCCTTACTCCGACCTGAACGAAGTTAGGATATCTGGAACCATTGCCGACACTGGTCTTGCCAGCTGTATCCCGCCATGTTATGCATTTGACAAGAAGCTGCGAAAAATCACTGGTTGGGCATCAGGCTTTGGGGATGGTGAACGACATGCCCATAGACGGCGATTCCCCTTCATGTTTTTCGATAACGAACTCGACATACCATCGGAAGTCCTTTTCAATCTTCCTAAAGGGAAATCTCTTTCTTGGGTGGGCGTAAAGTCTATCAGGACACTTGACTTAAACGAGCCTGAGCTACAATACGTCAAAGGCTTAAGTGCCGCTCGGTCATTCTATGACAGACTAATGAAGCTCAAAGTCTCAAAGTCCCCAGCTCGTCTAAGCCAGACCGAAACAGAGGGTAAGACAACAGGTTTGTCCATCTCCGTGTCTTGCGTGTTTCTATGTCCCTGACAATGCTGACAAATCACTTTCGATGGACAGAAGAGATTGAATCACAGCGAAGGACCCCCTGTTTCGACCTACCAGCCAGGCAAAACTGCCACGTCGGTTCTACGCGTGAAACGGCTGCCCAGTTGTCGAACGCACAGAGAGGTCAGCCCTTGACTGTCCCTGGAGACGCCCCCACCCAGGTAGAGAGCGCCATGTCAGCCACTACCTACCATCACCTGAGTCTTTCAGATGCTGGTTCTTCATCCGAGTCACAATTAGCCTCGGAAACGGTGACCTGTCATCCCTGTTCGACTGATGACGGCCTTCAACAGCCTTTTCATACACTTGTGGCCAGAACCTCAGAGGGTACAGCTGTGGAAGTTTCGCAAGTAGATAAACCGCTGCTTGCACCCTCGGCGGTCACTGAAGCCTGCACGGTTGATAACGACGCTAATAACTCGAGCGAAATCCCGGGAATCGTCTATGAGCTTGAATCTTCTAACCAACACGCGTCAAGTGGCTCTGAGTATCAACCTATCATCCCGGTGCCATTAGATTTATTACCAACCACTTCATCTTTGAACTTGACACCAACTAGTCAGAATAGTATAGGGATAATGAACCTGCGACACATCATGTCAGATGATACCACAACAGGCAAGCCGGGATTGCACTCTCTCCAATCTGATACGGAGACATCAAAGTCACTCACCCAAGCATGCAATGGCGAATCGGTCTTACACACTGAGTACGATCAATTTACCCATCCCAACAGTGTCATTCCTGCAGGAGACTTACCAGAAACAGCAACTCAGACCCTTCTCACTCTATCACAAAGACTCTCCCTGCGACAGCCTCGCTTAGACGAGCATGTGCAGGGCTTCAAGGAGGCGAGTGGAGTGCTTCAGCCCCACGATTCAGAGAACTGGCAACTACGCCAACGGCCAGCCAATACGATCAACCGGACCCAAAGAAGCGAAATCGGCGATTTTTCGGCGAACGAAGACTGGGTGCATAACGTGTCGCCGTCGTAAGAAAAAGTGCGATGAAGGTCGGCCAGCCTGTAAGTGCTTTACTCAGAGCATTGACTTGAGAGTTGCCCTTCTAAAGCAAACAGGTGAGAGATGTATGCAGGCTGGGTATGATTGTCTCTGGCACCTGCCTCAATTGGAGCCCGACACGAACAAACCAACGTCTGAATCAACATGATGGAAATATCCTCGTCCCTTCCAGCCAGCTATCACAAGGGCAAGCGGATCCAAAATGTTAAGTAGCAACATGTCAATTTACTGTTTTTATTGGTAAAAATAAATATTTGCCTTCATAGTAAGGGGGAGGGCTTTGCTAGGGTTGAAATGATTGATTTGCAATAGGTATCGCCAACCAATATGTTCTGTGTTTATCGAGGGCGGTATGCACTTGCACTTTCATTAGGTCGGGCCAGGAGACAGTTTAGGCTGGCAGGGGGTGCCAGACTGTCGGGACGCGCCGGTTCCACGCTTTGACCATCCTGTGCCTTGCTTTGATCTGCACTTCGGGGCTGTTAATCATTCAATTCCTTATCGTACATGACAACTCGCAGGGATCACATTCCTTTAGGTAGCCTACTACGTACCTTTGGATGAATCCCTGTTCGGCCCGACCTCAATACGGGATTCCACTCCCCCAACGGACGTCCCATATGTGTTCCGGAAGCCACGGGTGTAACGCTTGTGGCGCGATTCCTAAGGTGGTTGCTTTTACACCTGGATCAGCAACAATCGGCAACGGTTGTACAATGAGTATCTTCAACGGCATCAGGCTGAGGACATTAAGCGAGGATAGCTGCGAAAATTCCGGTCTGAAATGAACAACATCATTGATGAATCAGATTGGAGTTTGACTCCCCGGCTACAATATGGCCCAGCATCTCAGGCCTACAAAGCTTTCAAAGCTTCCTGCCATAGGACCACGTCAAACCTTCGGAGACCCTCAGCTGTGCCTTCAGACACACATACACACTGCTCATCTTAGCTATAACTTACGGAGTAAAAAGTCGCTCTGCTGCGGGTTGCCTTTACGTCCCTTCTCTTCTTCTATTAGTGGCTCACAGTGAAAATGGTGTAGATCATTGTGCTGGGTATCGCCAGTACATCATAAGGAAGTACCCCATTCTCGTATGTTGGAACAGAAGGGACTTAACCATGGCAACTGAGCGCTAACTGGGTGACAACGAGGCCCAAGATTGATTTCGATATTCCAGTGTTGGGGACAGTGATGGGGGAACTTGGAGGTAGGTTACGTCGGGCAGTTATTTTACCCAGCTGTAAAGTACCCCTTCGATTGCCCAATCAATTAGCGCTATGTCGCGCGGATGAATTCCTTAACAAGACTGATCCCCGCCATCCTTTCCAATTCATTGGTAGTGGCCTTGCGCCACCCTGTTTATTTGTATTACTCCGCTTTTTGAACCAATAAGGACCCGTTTTGTGCCAGTATGGGTTGCGGAGCGAAAGCGGAGTCAGATGCGCAAGAAACTTGCAGGGCGCCGACAGTCATATCAGCGTCATTCCGAACTTGTGCATTGACCTCGCATAAATGACCGGTTGTAATTATGTGGCCAAAATACGTGCTACTAAGAAGCCTTGATGGGATGTTGGTCGTATGCCGTCCCGAGATTTTGGATCGTCCTGGTGGCGTTCAGACCAATCGAGTTCCTGTACTTTGCTACATAACATATGACCAATAAAGTTTATCGTCGCAACCTCGGGAACCAGGGCATGAGCACGACGGAGCTAATTTCTTAGGAACAACTGGACCTGTTCTATTATGTTATCAGCCATTGCACTTCTGATTATAAACAAGCCCACTCTCACTTATTCTCATCTACAATAGACGTACTTAGTATTGAACTGGAGTTGACTTTCCTTTCTCCTGAACTGTCATCAAAAAAGAAGATACAGTTTGGCCGCTGTGACAACTAACAGCTGTGCCGCCGCACAGAATTAAGATCTCTCCAGTAAGCTGCAGGATTGTTAGATGTTACACAAATACAGGTTTTATTGATTAGTTACTTTTGCCACTGTTAAGTATCAAAGGGCAAAGGTACAGCCTCTACCTCGTGTGCTGGGGTTGGGTTGCCTGGGTTACATCCTGTTGGTGACGTTCTTCAACGACGTGCGTTAGTGTCAGCCACATTGCTATACTTGCCTCCAACTCACAGATGAGCCAACGTGTATGAACCCCATTTCATTAAAGCTTGCAGGAATCTCTTCTCGACTGGCGAGTAAAAATCAAATGTCTGCACCCTCTGAAATCTCCTACCCCATATTTTGTCATGAATTGGACAACATGGAGCCGGACATTTCGTGGACCGAGCTAATAGCCACTTTGGAAGCATTTTCACGTTTTCTTACTAAAGCCGAGGCCTCCGTGGAGTATTTGCGGCTCTCAAAATGTAACTCTCAACTGCCTCAATGGACTCAACAAGAACAAGTTGTTGTCAATGCACTATCTAGCATCGAAGATAGGACCAGACTCTTACGAGAACGCCTCTGCCGGCCACCCTTGCCGGTCTCCCCCTCGCTCTTCGTTTCTAGCCAAGGGCCATCAGAACAAGGAGAGTCCAGCGCCAATGGCGTATTGACATCGTTGCCAGATCATCAACAAGGAGCATGGGTTCCCATTTTAGAGGACGAGAGCCATGCAGACATGGCCGAATTGGGAAACCCTTCGGTCAGTGTTGATAGTGGCAGCGCTCAGTGGAACTTCACATCATTACCGACTCCGGGAAAGTCATCTCATGTATCAAGAAACTCTTCCGTCCACGAGAATGAGATAACAGCGATCAATAGTCCGGGACCCAACGAAGTCTCACCTGAGAACCATCCGACCAAAAACGAGGAAACTTCCACAATAACGAATCGCGAAACGATCGAGGCTACAGAAGACATGCTAGAAAAAGACTTAAACAAGGAGTTTGAGGTCCTCAAAATTGAGGAGTTGATAGAGCTGGCTATAAGCAAAGGTCAAGCGAACTGGCTTTCTTGCAGCAACCAGACTGAGTTTGGCCAGAGGCTTCACCAGTTCCGTGCAGAGCAATTCCTTGACGACGTCACGATTCTCAAGCTTCTTCATTTAGTGTGTCACGATTCGCATTTTTCCGTCGCAGACCCTCTGCAGGTGGACATAACCCAACCGTTTATTGGGATAGACCTCCATGTTATTGGGGACGGATCCAGGGGCCTGGTTCTGCCGATGAATGTCAACGACGCAGATCAATGAGATAGCGAGAAGAAAAATCATTGGGTTCTATCAATCTTGGATTGCAAAGAGCAAAGGTTTGAAGCGTTCGGGATGCAACAGAAGCTGTTTGAACACTGGTACGTGAAAGCAAATGAGCTTCTGTCAACTCGACTCGACCACCCAGTCAAACTCGATAAAAGATTAAACAAGGTATTTGATGGCTTCTCTGTATGTTTCGGTTTATCTAACAGACTGATAGCTCGGGTCCTACCAAGAGGACTCGTGTTGTGGTCTTCTCTGCGTTTTCGCTATGGAGCGTTACTTGGATCGTAAACCACACGTCCTCAGTGATACACCAAGCGGACCAGAATTGAGAGCGCAATACTTACAGAGATTGCTCGGGTTTTGGTTCCTGTCACCGCTTCTCCTATTTTCTAAAGACATTTCGAACCATGACCCTATGGAATATCTGGCATACGGTGCTGCGTTCCCAGCGACTGAGAATGAAGGAAGTATATGCAGAGGAGAGCCACACAGCTGTATTACCCAAGACATCCAGAGCTTCTCAGAACGAGATGGCATAGCTCTGAGCGATCTGATGAACGCGATGGCTGACTCCAAGACGACGTTGGATACTGGATCGAATGCGCGCCTGCTGCAAATGATCATGCAGTGCCGAATGCCACTCGAAGGTCTGAAGGATCATGATCAGCAGGAAATACAGCCAGATTCTCTCGTTGGCCTCCTGCTGAAGATCTGTGGTATGCGACCCAAGGCTCGATCGTACAACTTCGAACAACGGAAACTGCTGTTCCAAACCAGCGCCAAATTTGACTACGACGTGAACCGTTTGAAGCGAATAAGAAAGCTCGAGCGAAAACGTCGGTTCAAATCGGAAGAAACGAGGAGGCGCAAATCACCCGAAATCGAAGTGCTTTCAAATGCTTTGGTCAAGCTGGGTCTCAATATTCCTAATCACCCGAAAAGATCTATGTACTGGCGACTCATAGAGGAAGGTCGGACACTACGGAGTCTATGTATTCGCTTTGGTATCACCATTTTCAAAATTCTGCCAGGTTCGAGCGTACGACACTGCGAAATGGTGCTTCCGTTTACGAATGCGAGCGAGAGATGTTTTCACTCTCTTAAGGAATCTATTGAGCCTGCACAGTGGGTTTTGTCCATAAGTTAGTCGGATGTCTTCACTAACTGAAGGAATAATGAGCAGATATAACGACTTAGTGGACGAAAAATTCGATTACTTCACGAAGTGGATTTCAGTTCTACGCCCTGAAGTTAACCGGTTAGGAGACCCACTCGAAGCTTTGCAGCTGGACTCAGAAGGCGACGATATGGCTATAAGTAAAGCTTCCTGACACACAGTCCTCGGCATGACAGTGACAAATCGACAGCATAGTTACGTGGCGTCAGGGAATGTATTGAAAAGAATTGAAAGTGAAGAGGCAGCTTGACTGCCGCAAATGGTGACACTGACACAAAATGGCAAAGTTTGCCATTTTGTGGCACACTTTCTCATATAATTGCCGAGGTTCTAAGATTACTTAATGCGCCATTTTGTGGCAGTGATAAGTCTGGGTACTGCTTTCTAGTTCAATACCTAATGCTTCTTTCAACGCTCCTTGGTGACAATGATAAGGCGTCTAACAGCTGCTCTACATATAGCTAATTTTGAGATGGGGTGAATTACCATGACATGAGACCGCGAAGAGCTCATTGAATCAAAAGGAACTGTCACATGATAGCATTAAATGCTATATCCTTTTAATAGCAACGCCAAAGGGGCGCTGCCACAAAATGGCAGATAGTGGCCTTTTATGTCAATACCCCAAGAAGCTTTGATGAGTAAGTTTTGACATAAATTGGCAAAATTTGCCATTTTGTGGCGAAGGTACTCTTACAAGTGACCGGTCCATCCCCTTCTCCTTATTCCCAACGTCGTGGGGGGAGGCAAGTCTTTATGTAGTCTGTCAGGTCCACAGTGTATCCGTAACCCCAAATGTAGGTGAACCTACTCTAAATCTCGTCAAGGTGTCCTTTTACTCAGACTGGTTCCTCATCATGATCTCAACATCTTGGTAAAAATTTTGGTAAGCAAATAGATTCAGTATCTCTCAATGCCAGATTACCAACAACTTTGAACCGCATTCCAATGTATCAAGCAACAAATTCACAGGTGCTTTCATACAAGTCTATTAGAAAAGAATAATCCTTTTGCCTTCCAAGCTTCTAAAAAGCCATGCTCATGTATAAATATATCGAAGTTGAACCGGCTAAACAATCAAGGTGTGCAAGTCATTACACCATCGCGCTGACTCTTCTTTTACTCTAAATCACGTCCCGCTGTTTCAGCTTCTCTACTATGCCGCAATATTCCGCAGATGTCGCAAATATTTGTTCGAGATTTTATCCAGTTCTGACTGGCATTCTTGAGCAGCTTTCCGCCACTGATGCCTCTGCCTTTTTGTTCGCAATTGGGCTGTTGGACAAGGTGACCAAAGCGACAAGACGCAAGTTCTTAAACGTCCTGAGAGATGTCCCTGAACATCTGCAATGGATCTGCGAGAAAATAAGCTCAGGGCATAAAGCGTTTCTCATCGGTAATGACCTACGAAGACTGAAGGCAAGGATTGATCACCCCGGTTCTTATCACAGAAGCCAAGAACAGCCCATTTTTGTTTGGCTTGCAGTGATTCCAATCAATGCAGTAACGCAAACCATCGCGACCAAAGATCCTGACAAGACATATCTTATGGACTGGACCGGTACAGCCAGAGAGCGAGGAGACGTTTTCCATTCATCTGAGGTGGAATCCTTTTTGACATACGACAGCGCAGATAGTTCTTCCGTGTCAGAAATGCCCTATCTGTCGACCATGTTTGTGCCTCGGGCTACTTGGATGGCGCCTTTCTCGGGATGGGACAAAACTAAAGGATGGTATTTGAGCCCAATGCCAAACCATGACAACATACAGGTCTTGTTCATGGCGTCAACTTCGATTTGGAACGCTGGTATTCACATCCACCTGGTTCCTGACCTTCACGCCGACGGTTCATATGGCTTCAGTGTGCCGCTAACCGACGGACATGAAGTGGTGTATTATGACGTCAACGAAAGTAGGGAAGGCAGAGCTGAGGCTCACCGAGGAAGAACAATGCACCAATATTTGTCGTATGGGTGTGTTCCCATCATCATTACCTTGGGACACCCATTACGAAGTGTCTACGGCGACGGCAGTGAGGTAGATTACGTCATACCGGGATGGCATCTTGAAGGTAACTATGATTGCGATCAGTTGTCCCTACTATAAAAAGAGTCGCAGCTTCCCTGATACATGACCACAGAACTTCTCAAATAACCTTGCGATGCCTTTATGGGTTTCCTACATTCTGTTCGTCTTTCCATTTCTGCTTCGTGTACTTCAATTATTCTATCCCTCCATCTTACTACAGTTTGCTGTATTCACTCTCATAGCCTCCACCATAAGTGTTTGTGTGATATTAATTAACACACAAAACCGTACTTTCCAAGGCCGATAGAAGAGTTATGTTAGTCAAAAGGCTTCAGCTAATATGTACTGACTCGATATCTAGATGTGTTTCTACGACAACAGCGTCTGGACTTGTGGTCACTGGGTATGGCATAGACAATCGACTTATGTTTGCCCAAAAGGCTACACGCTGCCAGGGGCATGCAAAATGCAACTGATAAACAAGACTCGTTTTCATTATGAGCTCTGCAGACCGTGCAAAAGTCTCAGTACCGATTCAGAAAACGGCGGTCGCACGGATAAACGGCCTCCTTTTTCCTCGCCAGATCAGTTGCATTCTTCGCCTCGAAGATCGCTGTTGGGTTTAGAATGCCCCGTTTCGTTATATATCGGGAATCCCCTGAGGAGAAAGCGAGCTTTCAAGAGATTAATACACAAGAGCCATCGAGATCAGAGACGACAAAAACTATGTCAATTACCAACTCTACGAATACCCACCTCGTGCAGAGACTAGCTAAGTCTGATCACAAAGACTTTGATAATATCCGTTATATGGATTTGAGTTAGTTGTTTCCTGAGAAAGACATATGGACGTATGCGATTGAGAGGATAGTTGTGGGTTAACTGTTATCTTCTAATCCAATTTGAGAATCACGATTTTTATTGTTTATTCTAGTGTCAATGACCCGGTTCTACAAAGACAGATCATATATAAGCCTGAAAGTAGTGCTCACTATGCGAGCGAATTTACAATCGATATCACTATGTTGCGTCTTGTTGGTATTATCTACCAAGAGTCACAAGTAACCAGGACCGTCAATCCACAAAGATTCTCCCTTTGACCTCAAGACGTTTGAACTCAGAAGGGTTACATAGCTCCAACGAACCAATTTCTTTCATGCCTCACTTTGAGCCAAGCAATAATGTCAGTGAGCTTCGTCGAATATCTAGCCTTAACACCGCACGCTATTCAATTTCTACCTGCTTGAAGGAACAGGAGCTTGGATCTTGGTTCATTCCTTCCACGCTCAGAATCCAGAATGAACAGGTCTTGCCTGGCCTAGCAACTTCGCAAATAGAACATGAACCCTCTGATACATCATCTCTTCGGCCTATCAACTCAACTGCAAATAGTTTTGGTTCTCAGTTTAACCTACAAAACCTTGCATCTACAATTGAGTCGCCTCATGGATTCTTCGACGGATCCAGCTTCACATCAAGGTCTACGTTGCTCAATTTTCCAAGAGAAAGGACAACACCTTGGCAGCATTTAGATGGTTCACAAGGTTTTGATGATAGTGAGGAGGATCTTTCTCTATGAAAAGAAGGATGTTTTGTCTGTATAAAAAGCTAGTTATAGTTTTCTAAAGAGTTAAAGAGTCCTAAGAGATTATATTATTAGCTTTAGATAATAATAAAGTCTTCATAAAAAGATGAGTGGGAACAGAGTTTTTGTCTTATTATAATTGGTTCTTTAATATAATATAGTAGCTTTAAGCAATAGTAAGCAATGCCATAGCTGAAATAGGTTAAAAATGAGAAACAAGGATTCTATAGTCCTTTAAGCGCCCTTATGCTATAATATTCTGTCTGTTAAATTGAAACCTTTATACTACTACTACTACTACTACTACTACTACTACTAGAACATAATAGTCTATGAGAACTATAAACAACTAAAAGCTTAAAGGTCTCCTAGGTTTAGTTAAGTAGGCACTTATTACCTGATTCACTTTATTGAAATTCAATCAGATATATAGCAAGTAGACTCTTAATGATTATCAGGTGTTGATAACATGCTACAAGCGGCAAAATTTAATGTAGGTAAAAAGATAGTAACAAGTGACAAGTTCTTTACAGATCAAGTAGCAAAATGCAAACACCAAAAGTATGCTTAATAACAGCTTAGTAACTCTGATCCCTCGTTGGTTAGGCTAGTCCACGCTTGAGAAAGAATCTCTACGGCCTGTACGTCGCTGTCGCCTGCGAGTCCGACGCACTTCCTCTCTTCTATAATAGCCGTTATGATGTTGTCCTCTGTGGGAAAGTTGGTCTTTTTTGTCAAACCTAGACTGAATTAGCGGACAAGAATGTTTGTTACGACCATGCGCCTACGCAAATTTCGTGACAACCCAAACTCCATAGGCCAAGATAGTTGCTTTAAAAATACCCATTGTAGCAGCAGGCTTGATTTCAGAGCTAAAGGTACGATCTCCTCCAGATAGTGTGGTTGAATTATGAAGCTGGGCATGTAGGTGGAATTATAATGCAGTAGGGAGTGGATGGTCCAAAACATTTGACTACTCATCGTAAAATGGCTAACCTAGAAGGGTCAGAGAAAGTTGCAGTGTGACTCTTCAGGCGCATCAGAGAGCCTGCTTTCTTTGTACACAATCGGAATTTCTCCTTGTGACTCAGTCAGACTTTTTTGTTGTTCTTGAAATTCAGAAACTGTTATTGAAATATAGCTGCAGAGATTTGTTAAAGTGCGATTGTGGAGATCGATTAACCTTTTCTGTGCTTCGTTTTCCTTGTGGCTGTCTATCAGCTGGCCTTTCAGCGCTTCTACCTGTGCCTGGAGTTGACAGATGAGTAATGACTCTCGTTGATTGATCTTAGGACTATGCTGAGTCGACGGAGACTGGCCAGGGATTTCAACTGCGCTGTAAAAAGATGCAGGTTCGTGCCTGTCCCTGTTATAAGCGTCATCAAACAGGCTTTCTTCAGGTCGACTTGGTCTGAGCGGCCTTAGTGGTTTAGAAGGGTTTGATCTAAAAGCCAAGGGCGGAATATCAGGAAGTGGCTTTTCTTTTGACATTTTCCAATGTCCTTTAGTGATGAGTTGGCTAAAAGATGGGGAGCCACAGACGCTGGTGAATGTATAGTCTTTATGGGTCAAGCAAGCACTCTAAAGTGCACATGATTTAGATTGAGAGTTTAAGTAACAAATAAATGAATGCTGAAACTAGGAAATAAGAAAAATAAAAACAAACAAACAGCCCTGTCGATCTTACACACTCAGCCTTCTAATTAGTAAGGATCATACATGTTGCAAAACCCCTGAACTTCATGGTCATTCCCCTCTTCGCCTTCACTGTTGTAGTCACTCTCGCTAGCGTCATCAGTAGCGTCATCGCTAAGATCATCAGCGCTGTCTTCTTCCTCCCCGTTACAGTGGCTACAGTTCAATTCTTGATCACGAAGAGTCTGTACGACCTCGGCCACCTCCCCCTTGACTTCTTCAAGTTTCTCTTCAAGCTTCGCTAGGCGGTCATCCTGGCAATTCTGGCTGTCATGAATCCACTCAATGATAGCTTCGATTCGATCAAGACTAGCAAGAATATTTCTAAAGCTTTGGTTAGTATTTTTGGGTGAGCCGTTGGAATCATGTCTCTTGCCGTTTCTCCACTGAAGCAGTGGCTTCGCGACTCTGGCCTATCGAATTGAAAGCGTAGCTTCCCAAGTTGTCCGGCTTTTGTGAGGCGTGATGGACGTTGTTGTTAGAGGGGAATTCGTACAGTGGGGTACTGTCCATTGAAAAGGACGGATACCCGGCACATCCCAGATACTCTTGGCGCGGTGCGGCCTTGCCGGCCTCATTTGGAGGGGTAGAGTTCGTGTAATTCAGCAGTTGCAAGAAGTCATCGTTAGACATATCGGGTATGTTGAAGTTGGCTGCCATGTTGGAAGTGATGGGTTGGTTGCTGCTCTGGCATTTTGAATTCATGCCCACTTCCATTGGAGATTAAGTCAACGTACCCACTTCTGGCCACCCCCCGCATTTGGCCAGCCGAAAAATGAGGGCATCTCAACAATAACACCTTGTTCAATTGACTATTGACAGCGCCTAGATGCAACTACAATACAGCTTTAAGCCTCACTAGGGCATTCAGAGGTGCTAGATTCAGCTGGAATATCCTCTTTGTCACTAGCCTCAATTTGAGTGCTGTGGACATTCTAGATATTACTAAACTTAGTATTAGGGCTAATTTGAATAGTCCTTTTCCTTCTTACTATATTATTATCTACCTATACCTTATAAAGATCTTTTTTACACTAAGTATTAGCTTTATTATAGGCCTTATTATAAGTACCTTTTATA